>JBAMCL010000246.1:0-134253 GCA_037075165.1 Hirtodrosophila histrioides
AACTTAAACTAGTTATAAGTATTTAGAAAACACTACTTATATACAGAAAACTAATATTAATATTAAATCTAAGAAGTAAAATAAAGGGGGAAAGATATGTATGTATACAAACAATCATAAATTCTTCTATGATAATAATGTAATATCAAATTTCCTTCGAATACCTCTTTAGAGAGAATTGCCCAGAAATGTGTCTCAAATAATCTCAAAATAATGATTTATATACATATTTCTGTAAAATTGATTTTTCGGACTTAATCTTAGATTAGGTTGCCTTAGAATTTATTCTATTAATTTTAATTTAAGTTGTTTATATAATAATAACAGTACAATTAAATATCTCATATAGAAATTGATTTGAAACTGGAATTTGAAACAGTTGTATAAACAAATAACTTGTTTTATCAAGAAATTAGTAACAATCTGAATCAAAACTTATTCTAATGTGTGTCTTCCATCAATAGCTTGTCAATCCTCTTGGAAATACTGTACTCAAGCCTTCATTAGCAGGCTTCACTGTATTTTCCGCCCTGTTCGGTAGTCAACACGACAACTGCCACTTCAAGGCTTGAAGCGGAGCTCTCCAAATTTGGCCTAGACCTGCACAGCTTGCCCGCTCAACTGGCTTGGCGTGTTATATGGAAAAAGTGGTACCGTATTAAATATCTGGCAGCAAAAAAAAAAGGGAACAGAATCAGAACAGGACAGAAAAAGAGGAGCCAAAACTCGACAAGTGCTCGGACTGCGAGTTGCCTGCCAACTGAAATCAACAAGCAGCAATTACAAGCGACGACAACGGCAGGAAGGCAGCAAGGAGAACAAAAAAAAATAACATTTCTGATTGAGGACTTCTCCTAACCAGTTCTCGCAGTTATCCCCCGTTATCCCCCCCTCGTTGTGTCCCAGTCAGACGAAGATCGAAGACATTGACAACAATGGAGGCGCAGGCAGCGATAAGTGCAATACGCGATAATCGAAAATGAAGCAATATAAACAAAAGCGAGAACCGGAAGTCGACTTTGAAGGCAGAAGGCAGCGCAGGATGTGGATGAAAGCCCAGCCAATAACAATAATTTATCTTTAGTGTTTTCCTAGAGCAAAAATACGCTGCTTAAAGGTTTCAAGTGGCGCCTTTTTGTTGAAATTTAAAGCAATGTAAGAAATCGCTATCCTTATATAAATAAGGGTATGTTTTGGACACAGATCTCTTTAATTGTTAAGCAGGTGAAATGGATATTATTGTAAGGGGAGGGAAGCTAAAAGAAGGGCTAAGTTGTTTAAAGTTGTTAAAGTATGCAAGTGCGATCGTTTATCATCTCTAATGTTATGTTAAGTACCATCTCTTGATTATCATGTATCTACCTTATGAAGTTCAGTTCCATTAAAATGTGCATCGTATTCACACGTAATTGCGGAGTTCTTATTTCTGTATGATATTTGGCATCCATTTCATTTCTGCACTAACAAAAGTATTAAACTTATTTAATTTAGTCTCAAAATGTAGACATAAAGCTCTATCAAACATTTTCCTAATCACTGCAGAGCAATCTATTTTACGATTTTCTAAAAATATAATTTCATTTTCATTTTTTAATATATTAATAAATTTTTCACATTTTCCAATTATTATATGTTTTAAATTATGTCGATTTGGAGGGCTTAAGCATTTCAACTTACGCAAATCTGAATTTTTGGAGTTTTCATAAAATAGTGAGGCGCAGCCAACTTAACTCCCTACATTTAAAGTGATTTTTTCAAGGTATGGCAACTCTCTGCGATATATTTTGTAAATTTTAAGATATTCCATACTTAGGCACAATTTTGATTGATTTGAAATACAGTTAATAGTACTATATTTATTATAAACTAGATATTTAATTACTATAATATTTTATATATTTATTTATTTAATTGTTAAAGAGAATTAATTCTAAATAACAATTTATTTTAAAGCCAGAGCAGCAAAGGCCTTCAGGCAGATATTTTATATATACATTTAGCTATAATTCATAATAATAATCAAGTTTTTATATATACATTTCATAATAACAATTAAGTTTTTATATATAATTTCAAGAATAATCTTATGGTTGAATGCATCTGCCGTATAAATGAAAGCCAATTCGAACAGCATATTAAGTATTTATAACTTGTACTAAAATAGTTTGCCAAGCAATCCATTATTCCACAATAATCCATAATCGCATATTACATAAAAATATATTTATTTATATAGAATTTACTGAATAAGTATTCGATTTAATTCAAGTAGTTTAAAGGTTCATAGAGATTTTCCACAAAACTCGCTGATATTCTTAAATTATTCAAGATTTACCAACTTCTACGAAGGCCAATGGCCAACAAATACACGCTAACACTCTTGGCAACACCAACAGCGAACTGACCTATCCAACACTTTCATCTCGGCCATTCTTTGGGCCAACTGAACAAATGATGGCCAGTAAACAGTGAACACTGAACAATGAACAATGAATGAGGGCAACGAATTATTCGAACGCGTGAGGCGAAAAGTCAGACAGCTGAAATCAAATGAAACGCATAAGAATCGATTCGATTAGTGAAATGAAATTTACGCCAAAATAAATTTGCACAACTTACAGACTTGGCGCGCCTAACTGTATGCTATATATAATTATACCCTACAAGAGGGAACTATAGTTTGCTCACAAACTTTGTGACATATTTCCATTTAATTATCCTTACCTAGCCTTTGACTAAGTTGTTTTAGAATTTATCGCATGAAATTAATTGAAGTTGTTGGAAATAATAACAGAATATTTAAAAATTAAACTAATTTTAAAAAATGACATATTTCGGTGATTTTAAAGTTATTTATTGTAGTTCAATTGATCTGTACCTTCAGATCTTCTCTGGGTTGTTGTCTCTCTGTAAGTCACCGTTCTGTATTGTATTTGATATTATTTATTTATATTTAGTCTATTAATATTGAGCGCCTAATTTTAAAAAATTCAACTAAACAGCTTTATAGCACTGGCTACTGAGATCTATTTGATATTATATATTAAATAGTACTATACAGAGTGTTATTTTATTTATTTTAATTTGGTTGAGTTTAGTTTATTTATAACTTTAATGTATGTAGCTAAAAAGGTAGCAGTATAACCAGTTACCCAATTTAAATAGAAATTGTTTAAAATAATATTTTTTATATATATAATATATTGTTTAATTTTAATAGAGAATGTGATATTGTATTTATTAAAATGAACTACAACGGCCTTAATAACTCGCTATAGGAAACTCGAATATTTATTTCAGTTGTTCATAAGATAATAGGACGATTAATGAAGTAAAGAAATTCATCCTAGATACTGATAATAAGATATTAATAATTTGGATAATGTATTTATTAAAAAGGCAGTTCGACCATAATATTAAACTAAAGCAGTATTTTAAGCATTCTATAATTGAATTAGACTACAACTCTACAAATATTTAAATTTGTTACAAGATATCTTAACTGCAATTTGAAATGTTCAGATTTATTTGCTATAACAATACCTATATATATGTAAGAATAATTTCTTTTTCCTAACATTATAAGGCATTTTATTTAATAAATATATATTATAAATTTATATATTTTATTTATTTATAATTTTTAGTTATGCATTTTGTTTATTTAAATGAAAGATATTATTTTTAAAATAATTTAGTTATTAAGTACATGCCTATACTTGTAATTAATATTATTTCATCCTAAGATAAATTTTACTTATAGAAACCATATTATATTTAGAAATAAACATTGTTTAATAGAAAAACTAATTGTTAGCACATTTTCTTGGCTCTTGAATAAACAATATACTAATGCCTCTGGCATTTTCATCTATTTGTACAGATCAATACTATTTATAATAGTAGCGATAATATTAATATTTTATTTTGTAAATATCGATAAAATTCAAGAAAGTGTATTTAATCTTTGGTGCTCTGAATATAAGTTTTTTCTTTTATTGTTTTTATACACTGTTCCCAAAGGGAAACAGAGTATATTGGATTTGCGAAATGTCCGTCTGTCCACACCCTTGAAGCTAGAGCAAGCAAATTTGGTACACATGTTGGTGTATATCCTCAATTTATGAAGTGTCAAGATCGCCCCAGGACCACCCCCTCCACAACAATTTGTCGAAAACATGTATCTTCCTCATTGCTGAAGCTATAGTCACCAAATTTGACATACAGACTAATGTTGAGATTCCTGACAGATGTACATTCAAAAATATTTCCCACCCCCACGCAAATGAGGAAAATCTATATCTCCCATACCTGTAACAGGTAGAGTCATCAAATTTGACATAAGGACTATTGTTTTTAGTCGCGTCTCTTTCCGAACCCACAAATAACCAAATTATACAGGACTGAGAACAGAGTATGCTGCAGTCGGGTGCGTCTGACTGTAACGTTCTTACTTGGTATTTTTTTATCATTTTTGTATTTTTCGCCAGTCCCAGCCGCGTGTCATGTTGTTGTCTTTGTTGTTGTCTTTGTTGTTGTCTTTGTTGTTGTTGTTGCTGTTGTCGTTGTCGTCGTCGTCGTCATTGTCTCTAAACTTTTGTACGTACATTAATCTTGTAGAGCGTTTTCACTGTTCTGCCAGTGTTGGTGTGCCAGTGTGTGTATGTGTGTGTGTGTGTGTGAATGTTGTTGTCTCGTAACTCAGTGTATACGTGCATGTTGTGTTGTATCTGTGTGTGTGTTTGTCATTTTGTTTGCACTGTTGTTGTTATAGCTGGGCCGCTTTCGTCGTCCTCCTCACTGCCAGGACACTTGTGCGACAGTTGTTGCATGATAAGGTTTAATCTATTTAATTGTAATTGATATTTTCGCAAGATACGTTGTCGCTGCCTTTTTTACCCATTTATAAACCAAATGAGACGGCTAGAACGGCAACAACAACAACGACTAACAATAACGAGCCAACAACTTGTTGGCAACACTTGAGAAGGAGCACAGGCAAATCATAATTTATAAAGTGCGGCACAGCAGAGCCCAAAGCCCAAGAAAAGGACCAACGAAGCTTTTATACCCTTCAAGACATATTACAAAACTTACCAGCTTGATATAGTCAGCTGTCATTGACAAAAATCTGGCTTGAATTTATGTATTTAGCTATTTATTTGATATATTTATATATTATATTTAACAAATACAGAACTGATGGTATAAACTCTCTAGAGACTCTGTGAAAGTTTGGGGAGGACATATTTAGAAACAAATAAGTTCTTCATACAAAAACATAGTTGTCGACCGATCATTTCTATGGCAGCTATATGTTATAGTGGTCCGATCCGGTCGGTTTCGACATATGTACTGCCTTCAGTGAAAAGAAGGATCTGTGCCAAGTTTCATTACGATAGCTTTAAAACTGAGAGACTAGTTTGCATAGAAACAGACGGACAGACGGACATCGCTATATCGACGCGGTTATTCTTGCTGATTGAGAATATATATACTTTGTTGGGTCGAAAACGTCTCCTGCAATGCATTACCCTCTGCTGAGGAATAAAAAAAAAACAAATATAACGCTACAAGTATACAACTTTTAAGTTATATTTCAAACAGTAGGTTTTTCACTCTAAAACTTATTTAGGTGTTTCTGAATTCTAAACTATATATTAATATTTATATATATTATATGATTATACATATATAATTTAAAAAATATATAAAAAATACTTATTTGCTTCACTTCAGAACAGATTTGCAGACTTGGTTAAGATAGTATGATATATTTTTGATTAAATAGCGGACTGTGGTAACTATATGGTATAGAAAGAGAAACTTCTATCAGTACAGGTTAGGCTGAGGAAGGCCACAAAGAACCTCTTTACCTGTACCTGTTTTCAACAGAAATAGACAGAATTATAGGTCTATATAGTACGAATACAAGGGATATCATTCAGTTCATGATTATACTAGGTATGTTATGCAAATACTTGACGTTTTTCTATTCTTTTAGATGAAACCAGACTTAATACTTTAATAATCTTGATTAAGTAGTTCTTGCAGATATATTTCAAGCTTAATTCAAGTTATTTATAAAACATCAGAGAGATTAAATGGAAGAAACGCAGGAAAAAAATATTCTTTTGGCTTAATTATATTAGAAACTTAGTTAAAGGGATTAAGCTTTGGTGCGGACTTAGAATTTCAAATGGACCTGTTGATGAAAGTAATTAGTTCAAGTCAGGATCGGACAGCAAGTGGATCAGAGGTTAAGGCATCCGCCTTACAGACTCGGTTCGAATATAGCCGACTGCCACCCATATACCGACAAATTTGGAAAGAGAATTCTAACAATAAGATCATAAGGATGAGGATGCTTGGCAGCATCCGAAATAGCGCTATGCTATATGACCAGCCAATACTGCTCATATCAATCTTTCTATATTCACCCTGAATTGTTGACTTCAGGCCTGCTAAATATATTCATTTCATTTCATTTATTTCATTTCATTTATTTCTCCATTTTAATATACAGGTTTTTTTTGAGTATTGAAATTCTTAACTTTTCTACTTCAATAATGGTGTAAATTAATGATATATGTAAATTTATATTGAACAACAGGAACATTATCAGATGGGGAAAATTTACAAAACCACTTAGAATTAGGAAAAAAAAACTATACGTCGCTGAACATATATTCTACTAGTTATTTTAATATAATATTTTATAGTCAAATAATTAAATATATAAATAACTAAATGATATATAGAACAACTGGCGAATCTATAGTGTTTCCCATGGTTCAGTTTAGATTGTTCCACATTATACTAAACTACTTTATGATATAAGAAATGCCCAATTAACCCAAAACCCTTTAAAGATGTAACACATTTCGTGATGAAGTGTTAATGACTTTCGTAAGGGTATAAAAAAACCAATTTTACTGCGTTCTGAAAGCTATTGCCATATATATATACATTTTGCTAACAAATGGGAAAATTACACGCTTCACACGTGTTATGAAAAGACTTAAGAGTGCAGGGGGGAGGCACGTGTATGATATTGGATATACATTTATATACACTCCTATATATAGGAAATAGAAGTACATTTATATAGGAAATACGATATTATACAGTCAAGTGCAAATGTTGCTTGTTCAAGTAATAGTAAGTGTGAATTGTAAACATTTTTATTTTAGAATTCAAACACGAAAATGGACAGAAATTTAATACTTTTGTGAAATTTTCTTTGCTGTTTTCTTAGCTGATTTAAGCGTCTTAAAGTAAACTTAAAGTTACTGGAACAGTCGAAGGCTCAATCACACATGGCGAGGAGGCCTTAGTTTCATTGTGAAGCTAAGGACATGCCATTCCTTTTCACACACCACCCTCCCCCGTGTCTGTCTGCCACATGCCTTTGTGTAAGTGGAGATGATGGAGCGCCAGCGTCGCACACATGGGACACATCAAATGCAGTCGAGATAAGAGAGTGCCAAGTTGTTGATGTGTAAACGGTTTCGGATTTAAAATAAGTAGGCGTGAGTGAACGCGGGACGGGTAGGTAAGGGGTGGGCATGGCCATCAGCCATAAAAAAGCCAAAATACAACAGGAAGCCTAAAACAAATTGTAGCGGAAACTCAGCAAACACAATAAATGTTTAATAAGCCAAAACGAGCCAGGACGAAGGCGATTCTGATGAAGCTGTCTGGCTGTCTGCTGGTTGCTGGGAACCAGGTCAACTCGGAGTCTGAGGTTGCACTTGACACTGGCAAAACGGGTAAGAGAGTTAGCTGTTCTAACGGAAGTTCCAGCGGAACCTGCTCGACTTTTAAAAACACAGCCGGGCACTAGAAGGGTAGTCACCCTGAAATCTGATTTTTGGGCTAAATTATAAAAGTTCTATAAAAACACTTTGCAATAGCATAAATAGCGAAAACATTGAGGTTGTAATCAAACCTTAAATAAAATATATCTGCAACTAGTTGAAGCTGCCAAAAAATGGTAGTTCACAAGTTAACAACAAAAATAATTAAATCAAATACATTGCTGATATTTCATGGATCTAAGTTAAATGAGATTTAAAAACATAATTTTGTAATCACAAATGAAATTATATAAACATTATAACCATACCTGTTAACGATAGAGATAGTACCCCAAGAAATAATTTAATTATTGTCTATGAAAGATAGATGCTAAATAAATTTTAAAAGGGTTAAAAAAAAAATAATAAAAATGTTAAATATATTTTATTTAATTATAATAATATTAAATTTTGAATCAAGTTTTGAAAGAATTTCCAGAAATATCAACATTTTAAAACATTTTAATTGGCAAAGCTAATATATTAATTTTTTAATTTTTTTAGCACGGCTTAGCACTTGCAAATGTAATATTCTTTGTTTAAATTCAACAATAAATAAATATTTTTAATATTAAAATGAAATATTCTTATACGCCGACTAATCTTATAGAAACAACACCATTAGAATTCATTATATAACACACATAACTGTAAATAATTGTAAACAAATCTACGCTATAGCTTTAATTTTAGTTCGTATGTAGTTTTTATAATGCATAGGAACTCGTAATAAATAAATAAAATATATAAATATTAATAACACTTCTTTAATACATATATACTTCATACATTCCCCATAATTAGAATTAGAATTTATTTATTATTAAACCAATGTACAAAGACTTTCTGGTTATTCTAGAACTAGCTTAACATACTTAAAGTTAAAATTATAATAATATCTAAAAAATAATATAATAATGTAAATAATAACCATTAAAATGTAATTCCAGCTGAAGGCCCTGGCAGCCATGGATGAAAATCCGATTTTAACTCTTAGTTTTAACTATTAGTTATCATTATATAAATAAAAAAATAAATATTGTTCATACAACAGCTGCATTTTAGACACTTTATTCCTTTAGTAGTTATATACAACTATTAAAGTGCTTCGATTCTACCGATTCCGATATATATTCTTCCTGCAGCTAAATGAAGCGTCTGTGCCAATTTTATTTATTTATATATTTATTTATTTCATATTTCCTGGTGTTACAAGTTAAAATTTACAAAAATATATACCAATTTTATAACAAAAAATAAATATATCAATATGTATAAGTTGGTAAGACTAGTCTCTATAATTATACCAAGATTTTAGAAGTGAATTATACATTAAGGCAATTTTGATATTACATTCTGTAAACTTAAACATATTAAAATATATTAAAATTAGAAAAAAGTAGATAACTTTAAAACTGAATAATTTATTTAAAACAGACGATTGGACATGGCTAAATCGAAACGACTATGGATGTTAATCAAGAAAATATAAACCATATATAATCAGAAGGGTATTAAACTCTGCTAGGGTATTAAATTTAAATAAAAAATCCTCCCATTTCAGTAATTTTTTTCGCTATTTGCGGTTCTGGTTTCAAAAATTGTGCTCAATTTGTTGTTTAGTATTATTAGCACAATTTTATCCATGCATTTTTAATATAATTAACCAAAGCTTTTATAAAAGAAAACTCCCAGAAAGATAGAGAGAGTGAAAACAAAAATGTTGCCAAGATAAATATGCGAGCTCGTATGTTTAAAGGCAAAACAAATTTGTAGTATCCTTTGGTTGCCACGATAAACGCCCTCAATTTAGAACCAGACACACAACAAAGAGGGGAGCTGGTAAGGGTGTGTGTGTGTGTGTGGGAGGGGTGGTAAGTGGGCGAGACGGTGTGAACTTTGGGTGTGCGGCCTTGGGCGGTATTTTGACCGCGCTTTCAAATCCGGCTCAGACCTTAGCCCGCAAGTATAGTACAACAAAAATCACTTAAGCGTCGAATATTTCAACAATTGAAAAAGCTGAAAACTGAAAATGGAAAACTGAAAGCTGATGAGGTGTAAGCAGCAGCAAAAGCAGCAACAACATTTCTGACATAAAGGTAAGAAAAGTTTCAGTTAAGAAAACCATATCAGTACATATTCGTAAAACTTTGCTTATGGCAGGTTCTCCATATGCCATCTCATGCTTGTGTCAGGCAAACAACTTTCATTGTGCGTGTTTAGGACACGGACTTCCCCAAACTGCTCAAAGCAACTTCTTTAGCTATTTGCCGGGGCTGATACTAGACTTAAACTTGGCTTAATCTACTTTCAACTAAACCAATATATCAGCCAAAACTGTATAGATTTTAGAGGTATGAGCAAAAGAAATACTTTTCATTCTGTGAGTTTCCTAAGGATATATGCCGAATTTCAAATCAATTTTACAGCATTTCTTGAACAGGTTTCCAATAGGTTCTGTGAATGCTTTACATATTTCTGCTTATTTGATTCTAGTGTAGAAATCAAACAGACCTATAAATACCCCTCTAAGGCACATTTTCCCAATGTTTCGTTATGTTTTTCCTCACTTAATTTGAATGCAACACAAAAAGTTGTTCATACAAAAACTAATTTTTTACCCGATCATATGGCAGCTATGTATTATAGTGGTCGGATTTTGACAAAATTTGGACAGATTGTTTAAATTCTCTAAAAATTCTAGGGTATAAAAAGACATTGATTAACCTTAACTAGACATTGAGAAAGTGGCGCTAAGCAATTCAAATTGCCATTCAGCAGAATCAGCTGTCAAAATCAGCTCTTAAGATCAACTGCCACGACCTGAAAACTGTCTAATCCCAAGCTGATTTCCGAGTCCTGTGTGTCCTTATTCAGTTATTTAATAACTTAAAAACTTAGACCACCCAACGAGCAAGGTCTGCCAGTAAAGTGTATATAATTTAAGAAAATAAAACCAAAGAATCTGTATCTGAAACACGGCTACTTATTGAAACGCCCAGTTTGTAAGTACTGCGCCTGAAAGTATGCTGTACAATTGTGACACATGCTGTGGCGCTTCCCTTCAACCCGGAACCCTCTCTAATGGCCAAGCAACAAGTTAATAGTTTTTTACGCATCATGTTTTCAACCAGGCAGCTGGTCTATGTCGTGCTTTTGTTGCATGTTTACCCAGTGCCCCATCCCTTCACTCTCTGTCTGCCCCAGGCAGCTATGCTTGCGGCTGTTGGAAAAATTACATTTGTTGCTCTTGCTTTGGCCACTGGCTGCGCCTTCCAAAGTTGTTTTTGTGTGGCATGCCCCCTTCGAAACGATTCATAAAACGTCGCACATATGTATCGTTCCCCCCACACAATGGCACTAGTATGTAAGTAGTTAGGTATACTATATGCTCACAATAGTTCCTCAACAGAGGATCGACCTGAGCCGCTTATATTGTATTGTATATTTAGAGAGTGTATCTATACTAAATAATAAAGAGCTATTACAACTATTTTACAAGCTAGCACAGGATGAAAGCGCCGTCTCCGACTTCTTAAAATGTACAGTCTTTATAAAGACGAATAACGAATGTTATTCACGAATACTTTGTTTTTCAACTTAAGGGATAATTTTGATATTTCTAAATCTGATCAAATTTGGTCAAAATCAAACCACTATATTGCTTTATCAAACTTTCTCTCTCGCTCTCTCTCTCTCTCTCTCTCTCTCTCTCTCTCTCTCTCTCTCTCTTCTCTCTTTCTCTCTCTCTCTCTCTCTCTCTCTCTCTCTCTCTCTCTCTCTCTCTCTCTCTCTCTCTCTCTCGCTCTCTCTCTCTCTCTCTCTCTCTCTCTCTCTCTCTCCCTCTCATACTCACACGCACACACACACACTAAAGTCGACCTCCAAAATAAGCTATTGCTATTCACAAAGTATACCACCAAAATGATAAATTGTAGTGGGGTCCCTTGAATTCTTGAGAATCGCAGAGAAGGGCGATCGAAATTAGAAAACAGTTTTGTATGTAAAACTTTGTTGTTTATAAAGATATCCCCACCAAAGTCACCTAAACCGAGTCTCTAAAGAGTTTCTACAATCTGACAAAATTTGATCAAAATCGGGTCACTATATCATATAGCTGCCATTGGAACGATCGGGTAGAAAATGCAATCTGATCAAATTTGGTCAAAATCGAACCTCTATTTTTCTATATAAAACTTTTGTTTATGCAAATATTTCATCCAAACTAAGTGAGAGTCTTATTATACTTCAAATAGTTTCCTATAATTTCATCAAAATCGGACCACAGGCTCCCATTAAAAATTAAGTTTTGTATAAGAATTAATTTCTGCTAGGGTATATACATAATAGTTTCGGCACTCCGAAGATAGCCTTCTATTCTTGTTTTTAATAAATATACTCTTATGTATACTTAGCATATGAACTATAATTGATTTTATGATTGATTTATAAACTATAAGAAAAATACATAAAATATAGCGACTGTTAGAAATTAATAATTTGAAATTAATATATAAAGAATGTTGTATAACAAGCCATTGCGAATTCAATATTGTTTCCAAGTTTCAAATATCAAAGGACATCCGTAATAGAAATGAGATATGCGATGATTGTTTAACTAATAAAGTTCCACTAATATTTGGATTACCGTTTAATTGGTTTCAGTGTACGTCTTAAGGTATAAATAAATAATATATATTAGCATATATAATACATATCTATATATAAAACAGTTTGCCCTGACTGGTGACTGACTGACTGATTGGCAATCATCGCACAGGCCAAACCGTAAGACCTCAATTGCTGAAATTTTCACAGTAGGTTCCATCTATGATGAAAGTACACACCGAGAACCGTGGAAAATCGTGGAAACTGTTGTATGAAACTATTTTGTTTACCATCCCAACGGCTTCAAACTCATTTTCAAAGATCTACACATAAATTCATTTGACACATATTTTACCGATTTTGGAAAATTCACTCCCATGGGTGGAAAATGGGGGTCTCAAGGTTGTCTGGGTGAATGTCTACGGTTAACTAGGGTTAAAATCTAGTGACGCTGATTTGTACTTACAACAACAAACAAATATAAAAGTGCGGGCGCGACGACCGAAATCAGCACAACGGAATAGAAGCAAAACGAAGCCGCGATCAACACCAACAACACCACGGTTGAGAGACAGTGAGCTCTCTCAATCGTGCCAACAACACAATGTAAGCGCGGGAGAGTGACTTAATGAGAGCGCGAAAAGAAACAGAAAGAAAGGCAAAGACATGATTCAATTATACATAGTATGTATAGTATAATTCAACCATGGGCAAAAAGACTAAATGCAAAAACAACATATTAGGCAAAATGCAACTGTAAAAATCAGCAAGTATGCTTGCGCTGCAGTTTGTTGTTGCACTTAGACACAATTAATGGGAAAACAAACAAAAAACACTGCACAAATAAGCACAATTATATTTTTCACTATTAACATTATTATTAACACAAGACTAAACACAACACAAATACAAGTAATTACTTGAAAATCGAGCAAAAATACACAATTACGCGGCGCAGGAAAAAAAAACACGTCCGTTGGCTAATGCAAGCGAGAGCGAATGAATCTAAAGGCAATCGATGGATAAATAAAGATTTAAGCAGAGCCCTTCTTAAGGTGCGATCACACGATATGGCATTCTACCACATTGAGGGGGGGGAGCCAGAGGTGGGGGGGGTGGGGGGGGGGCATATAAATTTTGTTGGAGTTAGATGGAAATAAATTGGTAGAAATGTGCCATGTGAGTTTATATGTTAAAATATTTTCCTACTTTTGCCATATAAAATTTTTGACGGTTGATTTCGATAACGATATTACATAAATGTGGCAGAATGCGTAGAAAGATATCAGGTCGAATGCCAGAGTTTTCCAGCGATTTTCCGACCATGACGAAATACTTAACGTGCAGAGCTTTCAAAATGAATTTGAAGGTGATCGGACTAAAATTAGACTTTCGCCCATACAACCTTGAGACCCCCATTTTCCGCCCATCGGAGTGGATTTTCCAAAATCGGTGAAATATGTGTCAAATGAATTTTTGTGTAGATCTTTAAAAATGAGTTTGGAGCTGATTGGATGGTAAACAAAAAAGTTTCATACAACAGTTTTCGGCGATTTTCCACGCTTGTGGGTGGAATTTTCCAAAATCCCGTCTTAGTGTGCACTTTCATCATACTAGATGGAACCTACTGTGAAAATTTCAGCATCCTAGCTCTTATGTTTTGGGCTGTGCGATGATTGCCAATCAGTCAGTCAGCTCAGTCAGTCAGTCAGTCAGCACGAACTCTTTTATATATATAGATATATATATTAAAGTAATAGTTTAGCTGAAAGTTGTTCAAACTTTGTGGAGCTACGTTTCAATACTTCAATATCCTGTGAGCACCCAAAAAAGTAACATTTCAAGCAGAAGAACCGCCTTTGGAAACAGCCTGAACCACTGACCCCAATCTTCCTGCTCCCTGCTGACTTCTCGGCACTTAACATTGCTGGATTTGAGCCACCAAATGAACTGTCAAAGCAATGCCTGGCCAATAGTTCAAGACCTGGCAACCACTTGTTGTTGGCCAGGATTTTTTAGCGGACCTGCCACCAGCCCGGACACATGTAAGGGAAATGGCTGGCACGCCCACAGGCCATGGCTAAAACTGTCGTCTCTAAATGTAAGTCAGGCCAGAAATTGTAAAAATAAAAATAAATTATAAAAGCTAGCAAAAAACTGTAATGATTCTGTTGGGAAGTGGGGGGCTTGAGGATTATGGCCTAAAAGCCTACCCTAAAAATTATTGTGCAAAAAGTCGACAACAGTGGCAACAATAAGAACAACAACAACGACCGCAAAATGCTCAAACTGTGCAAACTTTTTAAGTGCAAAATTTATAGCTGGCGATTTGTTGTCTGGCCGGTTTTTTTAGTACACCCTGTACCCCCGTCTCCCCTCCCATTTGGCAGGCCACAATTTGTTCTTAATGGTACAGCAAAATCAATACAATGTGAGTTCGTCTCTGTACATGTTACAATGTTTTATGTGTGTGTGTGTGTGTGGCGTTTTAGAAAATATGAAAAGTCAAGAAAAGTTTATGGCAAATGAGTAATGAGTGGCCTGACTGGTTGGCATTATGGCCTTAGTCCCAGCCTCACCCCCAGCCTCACACCCAGTCCCAGCCCCAGCCACAGCCTCAGCCAGGCAAATGCCAACAACTTGAACCCGCATTTTATCGTAAGCCAGAGTTTATCACAAATAAGTTTTTAAAAACCACTCTCAAATACTCTAGATAAAGGTAGCGAACACACACACACAACACATGCTCGATTACACTAACGATAAGAGTTATCGGCTAGAGCGCTAGAGCTGGCACTAATGCACTATCGATTGAAGAGAGGTAGAATGTGCAGCAATTCCGATTACTTCAATAATACTATACTGTAACTCTAGAAAAAGGTAGGTGATATTATCTGGAGTTAATAAAGGCAGACACAACAATTGATCGATTACCAAAACGATAAGAGTTATCGGCTAGCGCGCTTGAGATGGCACTAATGATCGAAGAGAGGTAGAATGTAACGCAGTTACTTTTGCTTTAATAATACTTTACTTTAACTCTAAACAAAGGTAGGTGAAATTATCTGTAGTTGAAAAGAGCAGTAACAACATATTAATCGATTACCCTAACAATAAGAGTTATCGGCTAGAGCGCTATAGATGGCACTAATGCTATCGATCGTGGAGAGATAGATTGACAGCAATTTCAATTGTTTTAATAGTACTTTTCTTTAATATACTCTAGATAAATGTAGCTGAAACTATCTAGATTCAAATTCGGCACGCACAACAATTGATCGATTACACTAACGTTGAAAATTATCGGCTTACCCTAAGCACTAGAGATGACACAGATCGATTAAAAGACACCCAATAGGTAAGCTGAGTCGTGCAGCGATTGGGAGTAAGATTCCCCAACTAAAATACATATAAATTCATATAAATACATATCTTTAAAATAACTATTATAAAATTAATTAATTATTTTATTTTTGAATAGACCTATTATAATATTACTTATTTTTACTTACAAAATCAAATGTTATATACAATACTAAGCTTAATAAATTCATAGCGAAGTATGCCTTCGACTCGGCCTATTATAAGTATTATAAGTTATAAGTCAAGTATTAATAATTAATATTTATTTAATTAATTTGTAACATATATCATATTAATTATGGTATATATTATTTTATTCACAGTAGTGTCCTGTATTGGGACGGCATAATTTATGAATTGTTGGTCAAAATATATGCAAAAATTTGAATAAACATTTCGACTGACAATGTCATAAAGTTTTCCTGGATTTGCAATTCTAATTACTTAATTTGGCAAAACTTAACCTAATTTATATGAGAATATATTTATGACATACGAGTAGTTTTTGCTCTAGATTGGAAGGTGTTATGAATATAAGATATTTAGTTGGGATCTGTTTTGACTAAGCTAGACTAAAACCATATTTGGTGGGATAAACACGTTATTTTAAGTAATATATAAATAATTTTTTTAAAGGCTCATATCTCCTACATTCTAAAATAAGTATATCCGAAACTGTAAAACTAAAAATAATTGTACATTTTATTTAAACAAGATTTCTGCTACCTTCAGTGGCAACTTAATCTAGTTTAACATAAATTTGAAATTTGTGTAAGAGCATTTCAGCTGCGACTTGCTGGAGACAGTTTCTCCTTTGCCTTGCTCAATTTCCAGCTCACTTATTTGACTTTATCACACAAAAACCATAAAATAAATTTCTGTTGCATACTTGCAGGCACTTTAACATTGAAAACTGAATTGCAACGCTGTCCTCGCAATTGCAGCAGTTGCTTAAAATTGAAAACAATTTTTTTAATTAGTTGTGGCTTGCACTTTAAAAGTTTGACATGCACTTGAACAACTTTTAAATGCTTATGTATGGCTGCACGTGTGTGTGTGTGTGTGTGTGTGTGTGTGTGTGTGTGTGTGTGTGTGGGAGTCAGAAGGCGTGCCATCAATGCTCAGCATTAATTAATTAAGTATTCGTTGGGTTAAATCTCTGTTGATCAACTTAAATTATTTGGTTTGCAATCGGAAACAGCAAAAATTCGCAGCTTTAACCTGTGAGTACTTACGATGAATAGCTCGACTTAAATGATTTAAATATGATTGATGAACCCACATATACACATACGCACATATACATATATATATATATATGCACTGAGAGGCAGTCAGTTGAAACAGCTGAGAATTTAATTCAGGAGGTGAGTTTGACTGAAATTCAAAGTTAGCAATGTTTTTAAATTTGCAACCGCCTTTGCAATCAACTAGGAAGTTAATATATTCATGTGGATTTTTACATATTTGCAAATGAATATGATTAACTACACATTCGGAAATTATAATAAATTAAGAATTATGATATAAATAATAATAATATTAAATATATTTTAATAAATAGCCGAAGGCCACGCTGCTAGTGCTATAGCTTATAAGTTAGACTAAGTTTTGTAAACTACTCTAACTTTTCAATAATAATAATAAATAATAATATATTATAATAAATAAAAAAATTATATATTAAAAGGCATACATGAATCTTGTTGTAGTACTCTTTATGTCTTAAATATTTCTCAACTATTGATCATTCATATACCAATCGTAATATATTTGAATAATCTCGGTGCATCATTTAATAACAATTTAAATCCATTGAATAAGGTTGATATTTATTTCTTTATTTATTATTTTAACATATAAAACCACCCAAATGCGCTTGCCCAACGCCTATTGAAGTATTGAGGTATAGAGGCAGAAGAGACCTGAAAAGACTGCATTCACACGATCTTCCTGCCAGAAGAATTTCTTAATTTCACTTTGTAAATATATAAAAACCAAAATAATGTAAATAATTAATATGTATCACTATATTCTAAGATAGTCACTTTACTTTATATTAATGTATAATTAGGTTAAACTTCCACGCAATATACTAATTTTAAACAATAGTTCACATCTGGAATAAATTGAATTTATGTTAAAAAAAAAACAAAATACAAATAAAACCTAGTATACAATGGTATACTAATAATACACTCTGTCATGGCTTACTAGATTAATAAAAACCTTAAAAAATATTTGAATTTTATTGTTCTTAGAATTTTGTGACCTTCGTAGACTACTTGCTAAACTAGTAACAATTAAAGATCTAAGAAATACCTCAAGTAAATATTTTTTAACCAAAGATGAATAAAGTTTTCATCAATTTTCCATAAAACTAGTATTTTTAATCAATCACATTACACATTAGACATTTTTCCATTTTACCTTTAAAAAGCCAAGCCCAATAAGAATAAGCCAAAAATTAAATGATTAATTTGAATTCTTAAAATTCATATAAATTCTAAAATTAATATAAGCAAGTTATTCAACGAAATGAATTCCCCGATTTATTTAATTTTGAAAGAAAATAGGGGTGTTTTAAAAGACTAAACTATCGAGATAGTGAGCTGACAATCGATAGTTTCTGAGTATGGGAAAAAACCATAAATATTATCGATATTTGTTTTTCATGTTTTCCTGCACTAGTTTCCACTGTATCGCTTAATATAGCAAGCATGGTAATAAGTGCCATTTAAAATCTTGTAATACACTAATTTCAATAATTTGTGAAACAACCCTCCCATTTACACACACACACACACACACACACACACACATACACCCATTCAGAAAATTGACACAGTTTCCCACTTGAGTTGGCACTCGGGCAAACCCAAACATTGGCCAACCAGACGGGTATAAATTATTATTATATTATGCAAAAAAGGGAGGCCATCAAGTGATTTATCCGCCCTTCCCCTCCGCCCCCCGCTGCTGGGTGAATTTTTATGCGACTAACCCAAAATCTGACAGTTGATTGCAGCGCAGCCAGCAGATTGAGATAATAAACCTGTTCAGGAATGAAGTTCAAGCTAAAGTGAGTTTAAAATTGAGTTGATTACATTTGAATCCCAGTCATAACTGTCAGAAAGTTGCTCACAGCTCAGTTCTTGCAGTGTCTGCCATTGAGGCCAACCTGGCGTATGTGTAATATACTTTGCGCTGTGCGGAAAGTCGGCTGTCATTATGTCAAAAACATATGAGAGCGATGTTTATGCTTAAAATGTGTACTCTGAAATCCACTCTTTGGGTCCACGAGGCAACAAGAAAATTTCCCGTCCAGCTCCGGGGTTGATATAAATTAGTATCAACAATCCGCAGCATGGCCCTTATCATTATTATCAGCACTGCTTTACCGTAAATGTATGTAAATGTATTGATGATGGACAGGGGACAGCCAATGTGTCGAAAGTTTACACTCTCATACACATTCTGCCTTTCAGACAGACATCTGCACATTATTTCCACCCGAGTTTCCACATATGTCACTCTTTAACATAAGAAACTGAAGTTGCTTGCCAACAAATATCTGAAGAGCACACAGAGAGACCCTTGAAAGCTATTGGGTCACATTAAAATTGAATTTCTTAATAAAATTATTTACTTAGTTTTTGCAAAAAATTAAGATAAATACATGCAGTGAATGTCCTTGCTCCAGCAAAATAGAACTTGGATTAGCAGCATATTCATTTTTATACCCTAGCAGTGGGGTATTATAATTTTGTATGGAAATGTGTAGTGGACTGAAGGATCCGTTTCCGACCTGACAAAGTATATATATTCTGAATCAGCATGAATAGTCGGTCGATATGGCGATGTCCGTCTGTTTCTATGCGAACTAGTCTCTCAGTTTTAAAGCTATCGTAATGAAACTTGGTACAGATCCTGCTTTTAGTTGCAGGCAGGATTGTCGGAACCAGCCGGACCGAACCACTATAACATATAGCTGCCATAGGAATGATCGGTCGACAACTATGTTTTTGTATGAAAAACTTTCTTGTTTAAAAATGTATCCTCACCAAACTTTTCCCAAACGGAGTCTCTAGAGAGTTTATACAATCTGACCGAATTTGGTCAAAATCGGACCACTATTTCACTATATCAAACTTTTTGTTTATAGTTTGTTTACCTCCAAATTGGTTACTTTTAGTAGACTCCCTTTAATTCTTGAGAATCGCAGAGAAGGGCGATATGTCTCTCTCTCCCTCTCCCGCTCTCTCACTCTCTCTATCTCTCTCTATCTATCTGTCTCTCTCTCTCTCACTCACTCTCTCTCACTCACTCACTCTCTCTCTCTGTCTCTCTCTCTCACACGCACACACACTAAAGTGGACCTCCAAAATAAGCTATTGCTATTCACAAACTATACCTCCAAAATGATAAATTGTAGTGGGGTCCCTTGAATTCTTGAGAATCGCAGAGAAGGGCGATCGAAATTAGAAAACTGTTTTGTATGTAAAACTTTGTTGTTTATAAAGATATCCTCACCAAACTCACCCAAACCGAGTCTCTAAAGAGTTTATACAATCTGACCAAATTTGATCAAAATCGGGTCACTATATCATATAGCTGCCATAGGAACGATCGGGTGAAAAATGCAATCTGACCAAATTTGGTCAAAATCGAACCACTATTTCGCTATATCAAACATTTTGTTTTATGGGTAACGCCGAAGATCGTTCTCTCTTGTTTAAATATAAAAAACAAAATGTTTATTTAATAAGCGCAGAAAAAGAATTATTCTTAAACCCATGGTGAAAGTCTCAAAGAATCTTTCTTATTTAATAGTAGATTGTCTAAGTAGAATCTATGGTTTAGCTACACAATTTTGAGTGACAATAATTGACTCACTCAACTGAACATGTCCAACTAAAGGCTGCTGCCGTTAACGTCAATGTATACTTCGATGTCAGAGCTGTGATAGCCAATATTGCGCAAAATTTTGTAATTAAAATGGTTATCTTTTGAAATTGAAGCACTTGCTGGTACTAACCGGTGATTGAGTGGGCACCTGTGCTCGTACCTGTGACGTTGTAACGGAAATCCATGCAGGACATCAGCTGTTTCTGCTACACCACACGTCTGCCATATAATTTTACACCTGCCTGAACGGCGATGCCTGCAGTCGATACTTGCAGGAGAAATGGGCGCGTGTCAGAGATTTTCAGCCACAAACTTGAAACACACTCACGATATTCTTTATATAATCAGCACTATATATTCTTCCGATACCTACACACTTAAAACTAGCTGATAAAACGCCTTCATCTAGGACTACCCACAAAAACCCTCAAACCACGAAATGTATATAAAATGTTTAAATATACTGCATTATATTAAATATATTAAATACACTACATTATAAGATATAATTTTATGAGTAACAGCAACTGAATTCTAAAACTGTAAAATAAAATATTGTATATAAAAATAAAAAAAAACCAAAAATAAAAAAAAAGTTAAGTATACAAAATTTAAAAAAATAAATTAATTAAATATAATAGCATAATTTTCTAAATTTTAAAACAATTTTTATTTTATGATAAGTCAAAATTATAAGTCAATAAATTATTTTTAAGTCAAATTTGAAAAGCATTATTTCTTGGTTTTTATTTATTGCCTTAAAAATAAAACTTTTTTCTTGACATTCAATTATTTATAACTAATATTATGAGTTTTATATTGCGATTTAATAAAATATTTTGTAAATGTGTTTTAAAATTTTTTTTAAAAAATTTTTTAAAAAAAAAAATTTTAATAATATAAACAGAAAAAGGGGCAATCCTAAAACTCTTTACTATTCAATATATCCGAAAGTATTATTCCTTGTGAAACTTTTGAAGATGAAATACTATTCACTACAATATCAATATGTTATCAATATTTTAAAAATAATAATAATAATGTAATGGAGCTAAAAATGTTTGTTAAATTCTTATATGTATGTAAATGTCTTTTTTTTATATACATGTAAAACCAGACTCCCTGAGGAAGGCTTAACAAATGCCGAAACGCGTAGGAGGATAATTTTAATAAATAAATGCAATAAATATTTATGGAAATGAACAACAACGGCCTTAAAACTCGCATTAGAAACAAAACCCAAACAAATAACACAATAATAATATTAAACAAATTTGACTTATTATGTGTTCTCGTGTCACGATATGTGTCCAACTCTAGCTATTGCCAATATAGATGATGCCTGGATGACACCTCTAGAGTGCATTTTAAACATTGAAACTCATTTTAGTTACCAGGGGTGGCAACAACAAGTTTTTGTCACTATTATTGTTGTTGTTTTTGTTGTAGTTGTAGTTGTAGTTGTAGTTGTAGCTGTTGCCAGGTCAATTGATGTCCATTTGAGCCGGGTCAACATGTTTGAAATTTTTGGCATTTTTCTTTAGGGGTATATGGTAAGGGAAAATACGATACTAAATCAAGCTGATGTGAAAGCAATATTTGAGTTGATTTGAATGTAGAATGTGAATATGTACAAAATATAGAGATAAATGCTGACTCTATCAAAGGTTTGCATAAATGGAAAATGCTTAAACGAGCATATTGAAATTATAGCTGACAATTGGAAAATTTAACTGAAATTGGAAACACAATTTGCTGGAGCTGCTGCAATTGTCATGCAATATATTTTAGACTTTAATATATAAATTAAAAGTGAATATAAACACGAGAAAATAAATAATCATCCAGCTGAAGGCCCTGGCAGCCATGGCTTAGAATTCAATGTTAATCATAGTATTAACTAGTAGTTATCATTATACTATAAATAAGTTAAATAAAAATCAATAAATAATCATACTTTCTGCATAATATTACTCACCGTGTATGTTCTTTAAGTTGTTTAAATTGTATATCTTTTAATTTCAATTTTCTCTTAGCAATTCAGAGTTTAGTTTAGGTCAGTTAAAGTGATAAATCTATTTAAATTTAAAGACATTTAAATCTGATTACTCTTTACTTGCTTTTGTTGTAGTAATGTATGTTTTTCGTGCCTTTTGCAAAGCCAATTCGTTGCCTATGTCATTGAGCATTTTGTTGATGAGTTTTATATAATGGCCTTTAATCCTGTTGGCCGTGTGTCAATCTCTCAACATTATCCGACCATCAGCTTGCCACATGACAGCAAGCAGGTAGCACAACTTGTCTATAGCTTGGTCATTTATTAAGTTCTAATAGACTTGTGCATATAGTAGCCACAGCTCAGCCGCAGAACAAGCCACTCAAACCAGCTGAAAATATGCAAAGAATTATTAGAAGTGAGAGTGAAACTTTGACAAGGATGAGGTCGACGACAAGTTGACTGGGAGCTGTGGGACCTGAGACCTGAGACCTGAGACCTGAGACTGGGGACAGGCCGAGTGTCTACAGCAATTTTATGTATGTGTCTTGTGGCGCAAGAAATTTGTGTAAGTTCTTTTTGCCAAAGTACCCACCCAGCTAGTCCGTGGTACATTGTCAGCTCTTGTCGAGCCGGGTTAGAGTTTAAGTTTTTGCTCGGATTTAGCTTTGGCTTGGCATATGTAAAACTTTTAGCAAACATGACAACACAACCGAATAATATCGCATGCCATAAATTACACTTAAGTATTTAACAGCTTTATAGACAACAACAAACAGCCACGCCCACCAGCCTACAACCTACAACCGGCGACTAACAAGCAATAAAACAGCAGAGGCGGAGCCGAAGCCGGAGACAAAGACTGCAACTTCGAAGCGGTTCCGGATCCGGAGTAATGCGTGTGTTGTATGTGGCCAAAGTCTCGACTAACTGTTATCTTTTATCTAAAAACATTTTTAATCAAAAGTCCAACTGGGAGTTACCCAGCTGAGTTTCGTGTCCTGACTGCTTATTGTCCTCGCTCTGGGTGTGGCTAAGTTAAAAAGCTGAGGCAAATGTTGGTGAGATTTGTGGCAAGCCAAGAATAACATTTTATACTAATATTGTTCTTTGCAATACATAAATAATGTCACTAAAGATAATAAATTTCTATGTTTTATAAACCAAAAATTTAGCAATACAATAAATATGCAAATTACAAAATAAATAAAATAAAAATAAATCCTAAATTAGAATGAAAATGTCTATAACTAAACTAGACAATTTCGACATGTTGAAATTTTGAATTCAATTCCAAGAAAGAAAGCTCTACTCGACTACGAAACTCCCTGTACCCAGGTCTAGTGGAGGTCCTGCTTTGCAGTCCTTAATCTTGTTTATTGAATAACTTCTGTGTTCATTAACAGATTGACTTGAAATTTGCACAGTAGATCAAGAGTAACGCAAGTATTATATATGCCAAATTTCAAAGCTATATCTTTAAAATTGTGGCTGTAAGACGTTTTTATCGAATTGCCGGGGTGCGGGGTAAAATTCTAAAATTGGTATACAGTACCTATTTTCCAAATTTGGTCTTGGGCCTTATAGTTTCTGAGATTCTCCCTGGTACAGGACGCAATAATAACTTCCCAAAATAAAGTCATTTCATATGCAATTTATATACTTTCATGATTTTATTTGATCGCTTTACAATGAAGCGGCAGTCTTTTCGATCCAGGATTTGAGTGGAGCCACATCAGCATAGACACCAGGATAGTTCTCCTTGGCGCAGCCATTGCCCCAGGACACAACACCGACCAGCTGGTTGTTGGCAACCAGTGGGCCACCGGAGTCACCCTGGCAGGCATCCTTATTGTCACCGTAGGCGCAGAGCATGGTGTCCTGAATCTTGCCACCGTACGCATATGTATCAGATGCACATTCCTTGACCTGCAGTAGGTGAACCTCCACCTCTTGCAGGGTATTGGGAGATGAGCAGAACAAGAAGCAGGTAGTGCCCCAGCCAGTAACCACAGCGGGAGTGCCTGAATCGGGGGTCTCATCGGCCAGTTCAATGGCACGAATCTTGCCGGTCTCGCGCACTGGGGAGCTCAGCTTGATGACAGCGACATCATTAACCATTATCTGGCTGTTGTAGCCCTCGTGGAACTTGAAGGCCTTCACGCTGATAACCTCGCCGCCCTGGTTGCGCTCGGTGGAGCCCAGACGAACCTGCATCTCGGAGGCCTTGTAGGATTGCATGCAATGGGCAGCGGTCACGACGGTGTCCGCATTGATCAGACTGCCGCCACAGAAATGGGATCCCTTGGTGGTCTGAATCGACACCTGGTGGGGATGGGCCTCAATGGTGGTCGCCTCGCCGTTCACAATGCGTCCAAAGGGAAAGTCCGTGTTTGGACTACCCTGGCAGGCGGCAATGCACGCAAGGACCCCAATGAAGCTCACAATCAGGCGATTCATATTCTTGTTGTTTACTAAACTACTAACTGCTGGGCGTCTTAGTTTATATACCAACGATGTGGAATGGGGAAAAGCACATGCTTATCGGCTGGCCAGGCCTGTTGTAAATCAGCGCCATCTATCGGACAGCTTCGATGGGGCATAAATTCTCGGAAGGTCTCGAGGTTCGCTGATTAAATTCAGTTGAAGCGTGTGCCGTGTTATTAACCTCAAGACACCAAATTACTATAAATTTGAAAAGCTTTAGTTATCAAAACTATCTCAATCAGACAAAACTAAATAATAAATTATTGAGCTACGTATGCTTAAAGTCTTCAAGAATCGTATTCAACGAGACAATCAATCGTAAGAGCCAATCTTCATACTAGACAACAACACTTACTAACACTAAACAGCAAGATTTTCCAAACTTCTTGAATGTTATCAGTCGATCCAAGTACTAAAAACTCTTATTAATTCGCAATATTCAAATTTATTTTATTAAAACTTTGTTTAAAACTTAAACAATTGTCTATACCAACGGATAAATTGAACAAATTGCTTTAACTTTTATTTGTTCATGAAAGAAAAGGTTAAATGGATATGTTTATGTATATACTTTAATAAAGAACTGCAGGAAATGTTATTCCTGGGATTCATATTATGAAAATCAGAACTATACTTCACAAATCCAAGATTCTTCATGTCACGCCATTGTAACCTTTTGTAACGTCCGCAACGATACTTTATGCTAGATCAAACAAGTTAAGAAAAAGTTTTTAGTGTCATTTGAAAATATTCTCAATAACTATATATAACTATAAATAACTATTTATTTATATGCTTATTTAGAACCCCAACAGAGCTACAAAATATACAAAATATACTTTAAAATATGTTCATTCGTAGCGTCCATAACGTGACTACCTTTTATCCGAGAGAAAAATCATTTTTTGGATAGAAAATTGCATATACTAGTTCTTAAGACATTTGTTATTGATGTTGTTTATAAAATGAAATATTTAACAGGGTCTACGTCAACAATTCAGGGTGAATATAGAAAGGTAGATATGAAAAGTATTGGCTGGTCATATAGCAAGCATCCTCATCAGTGACCTTTATTGTTAGAGATTTTTGTCCAAACTTGTCCGTATATGAGTAGTAGTCGGCTAGATTCGAACCCGAGTGCTCCCGTCTGTAAGGCGGATGCCTTAACCTCTGACCCACTTGCTCTCCGATCCCGGCTTGAACTAATTACTGTCATCAACAGGTCCATTTGAAATCCTAAGTCCGCACCAAAGCTTAATCCCTTTATCTAAGTTTCTAACCCTTACAGTTCTATTTATTATTAGAACCAATTGTTTTGAACTTTGTGTTGTTGTTTATATTGATCTGTTGTTTATATTTATGATATTGTTTATTGGTTTATTTTAAGAGTAATGTTAAATAATCTATTGGAAATACATGAATTTTCTTCAACAATTCCCTAACTTCTACGCAGTAGTCACGATAACAATAACAATTTATATTCTCTATCTAGAATTTTTTCCTAAATGCAAAGGAGTCGACTCTGGTTTCTAAATCTATTGCATTTTGGTTGCGTAGTGTAATTAACCAGAAATTAATAGATATTCTGTGAAAGCCTCAAGGTTAATCAAAGATAATAAAGAGTTGTCATTTCATGCACATCAAACCAAAGTTTTCTTTAAAATACTTTAAAGATATTGATTAAGTTATGTTATTTTTAAAGCATACTTTTAACTTTGTCAATATCTTATTTAAATGTGATTCAACTATAAAACCTCAGATAAAATGCAATCTCAAAGGTCGGCAAAAACTTGATGTTGCTCTTGCTGTTATCTTGTCCAGTTGCTGAAGCAATCTCTGAGGGACAAGTGCAATCAGTGTGCGCAGAAAACAGAGCTTTATCTTATCAGCTGACTAACAAAGCCACAGAGTTACTTACCACAAGATATTGGACATGTGAATAGAGAGTTGTTTGCGGGACATGGCCAAGACAAACGGCGACCAGTTGAGCTGGCCAGAAAAGAATAGTGGCAAAAAGTGAACATGACCATGAATTTGAGTTGCCAAAGTTCATTTTTAATTTAACGCACAAAAAAAATATAACAAAGAGTGGCAACGGAACAATCTATAAGCCCGCAGGACACAAGTATAGTTCTATGGGTTCTTGTCCTTGCTGTACTACGAGCACTTGGCTGCTCAAAGTTGTTGATATCTATTACTACAGATTTGAAGTTGTTCGCCGGCGTCTCAACTCACTTAACTCCAAGGACGTGGGATGTGGCAGTGCGAAGGACTTTAAAGACAGTTGCCAGTTGAATGGAACTGACTGGAAGCTGGGCGAGCAACTTGCAGCCTGAAGTGACAGGGATTGGATGGGGTTGGGGTTGGGGGTTGGGTCCACACATGACATGACAGTTGGTTGGCTGGCTGTACTGTTGGGGCCACAAGGCACGTAGCGCATTGCAGTTAAGATTTGGATTTGGTTTTGCCAGCTCGCTGGCTGAGCGTATCAAAGGAAAAACTACAAAACACTTATCTGGGTGACAAATAGAAAAGCTAGCGAAGCAACAACGCTGGCAACAAGACTCCAGCATTAAAAGAAAAATATCTCAGAGTAGATTAAAAAACAAATACAAAAATAAAGAAAAAAAAATTGTACAACTAGAAAATGGAGCTACACAAAGCAAGAAAATGACGCACGTTGTCGTTATAATAAAGGCACAGCATGGTTGTCTCCTCGAAAGTGGCGGCACCCAGCGGCGGGCGGCGGAAACAGGTACTCCCGCCAAGGCTACACATACGTAACACATACTTATGTATGTGACTCCCCGACCCAGACAATCTGCAGGCGTCTACGTCTACTACGTTTGCCATTTTGTTTTCATATTTACTCTAAATAAAGTCATGAGTTTGATACTCTATTTGAAAAACAGCTTTCATAAATAAAACAATTTAGGATAATATGTAGATAATAATATATTGCTCCGAATTTAATCAGATTTCCAAAAAAAAGGGTTAATTGATGAGTTTGGTTAAGATTTTCAAACAATGAAAGACAATATAATTTACTTTTTTGCAGCCCCACATAAATAAATAGTGCACAGAATTTGGTTAATTTTTCAACAACAAATTTTGGTGAATTGGTGAGTTTGGTTAAAATATTTAAGAATAAATTAATGGTCACAATAAATTAATTTCCAGCAGTGCCTACATTCCTACATAATTTTATAATATAGTGCACAGAATTTAGTCAAATTTCCAAAAATAAATTGCTGAATTGGTGAGTTTGGTTAAAATATTTAAGAATAAATTAATGGTCACAATAAATTAATTTCCAGCAGTGCCTACAACCCTACATAAATTAATAATATGAACAGAATTTAATCAAATTTCCAAGAAAATAAATTGGTGAATTGGTAAGTTTGGTTAAGATATTTTAAAACCAAAAATTGTTCAAATAATTTAATTTAAAGCAGTCCTTCATAAAATAATATTATAGTATTCACAATTTAATTAAATGTTCGCAAAGATTGGTGAATTGGTGAGTTTGGTTAAAGTATTTAAATACAATGAAATTATCCATATAATTTAATTTAATTATTTTATGCCTACAACCCCATATAAAATAATATCATGAATTCGGAATTCCAGAATTCAATCAAATTTTCCAATTAAAATTTGGTGAATTGGTAAGTTTGGTATAAAAAAAAACTACATCACTATACTTAATTTTTATGATAAGATAAGGTACTTATAACTTCTATACGATGTAAAGCTTAGATGTTAAACTAATGGCCAAAAAACTTATGAAACGGGAGTTAATTTTTAATAAGATAGCCGATATCTGAATAACAGAAAATAAACACACATATATAAATCTTATCATGGCTATATCCGGCTGATTGTGCAGTGATATACGTCAATATACTTCTAGAAATGAGATGGGAAATGCTTTCTTACATACGTATTACATTTCATCTAAAAATAATCATTTTTAAGTAATACATCTATATAAAATAAACAAACAAAATAAACCCACAATCTCGGCAAGAGTATTCAAAATTCACAATACTATCTAAAGTTAATTTTTCATGTTCTGAATAAGTATTACACTAGTTAATATTTGCAAGTCGGCAAAGGGCGACTTTATCTTAACAAGATCAAGCCAGAGTCAAGGACTCTTTGGGTATAGTATGAGTGTTTGGTTGCGTCTGCCACATCCTATATAATTTAAAATCATTTTACAAGTCTTGAGCTGAGTTTGCCGTTGCCCATCCGCCGTTACCCATCCCTGCGACGATTTTAGTATTTGTTTTTTATGCGTTCGTCTCATGTGCGCGGATTTGTTTCCTTATCATCGTCCTGTGGCATGGTCTTGAGTTGCAAGCAAAAGAATATGATGAGAAAAGGGGGAGGTTCTTGGGAGCGACAGCAGTGTCAGGCTGTTAACAGGAAAAGCCTTGGCGCTGGCAGCAAGGAAAGTTGACTGAATTCAGCGATAAGTCTATGAACTGTAAATATGAAAATGTTCGGATTTTATTGATCTATTATTATTATTTTGCTGAAAATACACTTTTCCATTGGAAATCTATTTACAGAGTGTATTTTCAGTTAAATTATCCAGAATATATAAAAGATGGGAGCTTCCAACGAACATACTTGTTGTTATTGAAGTATTGAGATATGTTACCAAAAAGGACGTTTCGGATAATGATGTAAAATGTTCTGGAAACTCTGCAGCACTCAGAGACTGTCTGATTCGTTGCACTTCAGAGCTGTCGACTAATTTTAAACTTCAATCTTTAATTATCTCAACTGATTTCTTTCTGGGTCTCTATCGAGTCAAGCCACTTAATCTATAAACTATTTGATTAATATGCAGTATTAGAATGCTTATGTATTACACCCAAGACATACACTCTGATCTATTCTGTATTTTGTAGTGAAATCATATTCAGGCTTGTTCCCATTCTCGATTCCGATTAAATCCTTCAAAAACGCTATTTTTATGTGTTCTGAAAACCACGAAACGATTAAGTATTCAGCTTAAAAGGCTTAAAAGTTTACAGAGGAAGACTAGTGCCAATTTCATTCGAAAATGGGAACCCAAAATCAAAAAAGATTTGGGATGAATAGTAATCGCTTGTGGTAAACAAGTCTGATTAAGTTAAGACACGATTCCATATTACTCCCAATCGCACTTTTTATTTAAAGTGCAGCATACCTTTAGTTTATTATAAAATCTACAATTTCTAACCATGACTTCTGCAGAAGTTGTGGTATAATGGAAGAGATAGAGAGCGTAGAACATCTGCTCTGTCACTGCCCCGCACTCAGTAGGAGAAGGTTCCAGCACCTGGGACAATACAGTTTTGATACCCTATCGGACGTATCCGAGGTTGGGATTTACAGTATCCTCAAGTTCTTAAAATCGTCAAACTGGTTTAAAGGGGAACAAAATGTTTAAAAGACATCATGTGGTAACACAAGGGGCCAATTCCTGGCCTAAGTGTGGAGTAGGTTTCTGCTCCAGCCACGGTAACCTAACCTAACCTAACCTAACCTAACCTTTCCTCAGCTTCCGTATATTATTATGTATATAAATTTTGTTGCTGTTACTAAACTTTATCTGAGTAAGCATCATTTAAGGAGAGAGCTCTCGCCAGACAGATATTTTAAGCCATATAAAATGATAATTTGTCCGTGTGCGTAAACAATTTCAAAAGCAACAAAGCAGAACTCAACACGGATATGGACATGGACATAGTGTCGAGCGTTATAAAAAGTTTTGAAAGGAGTTCCTTCTTTATTCATATACGAGTAAGACATAAAAACATGGCCATAAAACCAACAACAACAAGAGCAGGTGAAATTGTTATTAAATAACAACATAACAACATCTAATACCAACGAGAAGAGCGGGGAATAATATTTTATGAATCTCATGTGTGGTGGTGGTGGTAGGTGCCAGGAGAGGGAGGGAGCAGCATTCGGGAGGTGATCCCTCCCCAGGGGTGGCCATTGTTGCCAGGCCGCCCTGCACCAGCAGTCGGCCTATTAACCACATTTTAAGCATAATTGAATTTTGTGCATAAATTTCGGTTTATGGGACGCAGGGAGACCACGACCAGGCCAGATTATTACATTATTTACTGTTTTGGAGTCAGACGGTTAGTGGGAGGGAGGGAGGGAGGTCAGGTGGTTCAGGGACGTTGCCAGACGACAGAACATCAATTTTATATGACGCTCGTTGGGTCGATTCAACGGATTGGGCGAACTTCCTCCGACTGCCGCTAAAAGCCAAAAATATTTATGAAATTTTGTTTTTATGACACACAAAAACAAAACGCTATGGAAGTGTTTGCAATTGTTTGCAGTCAGCGAGCCTAACATAGTAATACTATCAAGGATATTAGTCGAAATTTACAGGAATTACTTTAAATATAGGCTTTGATCGTGTGGTCAAAAAAATTTAATTTTTCTTCGAAGGATTTAAGTGATGCCTTGAGATGAACAAGGGGCTGAAACCGATAAAGCGATCTTTAAAAATTATTATTTTAAATTTAAACAAATAATAAATACACCCAATAGAAATCAATCTAAAGAAACTTTCTAAATAATTGAATTTTGACACAGTTTCGTTAACAAATACAAAAGCAATAATATAGCAAAATATTCTTTATCAAATGGGACTGTATATTAAAATATTTCAAGAATATTCATTTAAATATATATCATAAGTTTTTACATACAAACTAAATATATTATTACTTAATATGGTATACTTGTTCTTTCAAACATATTTATATATTTTGTTCGAGTTGTCCAGGACTTAAACTTTAACAAGCATTACTTTTTCTATAATAATATAATCTATTAATCAATAATATTTAATATTCCTTGAAGAAATAAAGCCCACATACATGTAGTTATGTTATGTATATCTGGAGCAATCTTTTAAGTATGTAGTAAAAAATCACTTGACTTTGGTTCATATTAAAACTTTCGGAGGAAATTGAGATCCGCGAAATAGTTTATATCCTCTAAACAAATACTCTCTATTATTCTACGCATATTCAACTTAATTTATGTTAAAGTATGCAAGTGCGATCGATTATCATCTCTAATGTTATGTTAAGTACCATCTCTAGATTATCATGTATCTACTTTATGAAGTTCAGTTCCATTAAAACGTTCATCGTATTCGCAAGTAATTGCGGAGTTCTTATTTTTGTATGATATTTGGCATCTATTTAATTTCTGCACTAACAATTTACACTGCATTATAAGTTAGCTTTGAGTAACAGAAAAATGTTAAAAATTTAGTATTAAGGGTTGCTGAATTATAAACTGTTAAATAAATATTGTATTTAAAAACAAAAAATGCAATTTAATATTAAATTCAAATGTGATTTCGTGCAGGCTTTTGAACATTTTGAATTAAACTATATTTTTAGATTTGAGGCCGCACTGTTTTGATTTCCTAAATAAAACAAAAATAAATAGAACTAAAATAAATTAATATAGTATATTTGTAAAAATTATATATGCTATAGTAATTTTCAATGCTATAAAGATTGATTTAGATTGTTATGAAATTCTTTCAAAAAATGACCAAAAATGATAAGATGTACTTCTGAAAAAAATTTAAAGTAAAATTCTTTATATATTTAATATTTTAACTTTGTTCAAAACAAGAAATTCCTTGGTAAGTACTTTCTTTAAAGATAGTTTAATATTTTGCGATGATAGATAAATTCTAATTTATAGAGAACAGGGTCCTTGATATTGTCTTACTTTCTTCCTACAGTTTCTAACGTGAATCAAATCAACTTACCGTGTTTAATCTATTTTAAAAGCCTCTGCGAGAGTTTGCTCTCAGTTAATAGAATTCTGGCATATGTCTGTTGAATTTTAAGCCGAAATGTGTGAATCTTCTTGCCAACTTTTTTGCTGGGGATACCTGGCTAAGTTCACTTTCACACAGAGAGAAAAAACAGGCAACAACAGGCAAGCACATCAACTTTTTATTAGCTGAAAAATAAACAGTAAAAACAGGCGGCAGACGAAAGATAGAGAGGGAGAGATGGGGAGATGGATGAAGAGAGTGCACGGAAAAAAGCGAAAAATAAACAGGCAACAACACAAAAGGCAAACAAAGGCGGCAAGAGTTAAGTAACAAATATTTACTACGCGGCAAAGGCAGAAGAAGTCCTGCCAACCTCTTACCGCAGTGCCACCCCTCCGCCCCTCCCTCCAGACGCCTGGTTGGTGTTATTTGCCATTTGGTAAAGACACTGCAAAAGGAGCAGCAAAATGTTGGGCTTGGTCCTTGGCGAGTGTCTCGCCTACGCGACTTAATAAATCTTATTAAAGTACGCGCCGCGCAACTCTAAAATATCACATTTAATATATTTGTTTATTTTGTTCCTTTTGCAGGAGCCGCTATTTAAACGGCCGACAAAAGGACATCGTCGCTCGATTTGGCCTGTCTACCTTACTTTTGCTTTTCATTAATTTATTTCTTACTTTAGGCTTATGGCTTCATACACGAACGTGAACATTGTTTCAACATTGTAATACCCTAGAAATGAGAGTCAAGGTATACACTCTCTTTGAGCTAAAGTCGTGTAATTTAATCAAATAATTAGAAACATTCCTTCAGCAAGTCCTTTGCCAGCCACAAACACTCATAAGCTATAGGTATAACTTTAATTTAACCAAACTTACATACTTTTTATCGCTTTATTTTGTGACCCAAAATCACAAAATAAATGATTTTAATATTCAATTCATAGATTTATTTATTTTTTATATACATTTAAAATTCAATTCAATTTATACATTTTTTAAGGGCTTTTATAAGTAAACAACTCGACTTATCTATATAATTTATAAATGTAAGTTGTTAGCAAGCTTTCTTATATTAAGCTAGTTAGCTAACCGGCTTCGCCCGGGTCACATCTCTTTCTTAAAGTGGTTTATTGTGTGGAATTTATTCCAAAATTTTATTCAATCATTCATTTAATTTCCGCCGTAGGAGTATATTTTCCTAATGTACTGATGAACTTTTCGCTTAATTCAGAGCGTACTTAACCTCAAAGCAGATGAATAAAATCATTTTTTGAGTTCACCTTTTCCTCCCTTGGAGATAGATTTTCCAATATCGGTGAGCAGTTCTTTTATTTATTCTGTGCGCTTTGAAACCTACCCCCTTGTGGGGGTGTCTTTCGAACAGGGGATTCGTTTTCCGAAATTGGTGGGATTGTCGAATGATTTTTGTATAGAGAATGATGAATGAATGCATTGAGAATGAGTTTGTTGAACCCGCTGGTGAACAAAAAGGTTACATACATCAGTTGTCCACCTATGTATATTCAACCTTTGTGGTTGGAATTTTTAGATTTCTAAGTTTTCACTTTTAAAAATTTTCAAAAATTCAGCTCACTAGCTCCTTCGGCTTGGCTTTGCGCTGTTTCTCATTCAGTAAGGCAGTCAGTCAGATTGGACTCTTTGGAATATAAGTATTTTGATTAATAGCTTATTAATTTATCATTTATTAGTTTATTGGTGCTACTGAATCTACTAGATTCACTGATTTTCTATGTCCACAGGTTATCATTATATGATTCCATAAATCTTTCATATCTATTGACTGATAGGGTTATCGGGGCACTGATAATATTCACAATAAACAAAAACAACACTCCTTAAAGTATGCTACATTAATATAACAGAAATTTTATTTATTATACTCTGTTCCCAAAGGGAAAAAGTGTATATTGGGCTTGTGAAATGTTCGTCTGTCCGTATGAACGCAATTTTTTTCCACACCCTTTAAGCTAGAGCAACCAAACTTGGTGTATATCCTCAATTTATAAAGTGTCAAGAACGGTTTTTATTATTATTACTATTATTATTATTTTATTTAAATATTGAATATTTTTTTTAACATTTGCCGTACTACTTTCTGCAGATATGCATTCAATATTGTGACTGCATGCATTTTCTTATAAAAATAAGTACTAAATAAAATCAAAATACCTAAATACCTAATAAAGTTTCCGCTTTATCCACATAACTTAATGAAATCAGCTGAATTCGTTACATTTTTCATTCCAAAATGTTCAAATTTCGCTTTAATTACTGAATATAAAGACATTTGCATTGGCAACATAATCGCTTCTCTGCATTTTTTTGACCCAAAGACCAAATCTCTTCTCGGTTCCCCTCACCGCTGGCAACCATTCAGCTGCTACATAAATTTGTGGTCCTAATTCAGTTTAATGCTTTTCGCTCACTTTTGTTGGCCCTTTTGCGGTATAAGCCAGGTTCGGGTACAGGGCCAGCAAAACACAAAACACAGACGCAACTGTGGTCAATACCACCACACACAAGAACAAATAAGGCCAACTCAGCGAATGCTTTGGCCACGGTGGCTTCTAAAACAAATTATCGAATTAGTTTGTTATTTTTTTGTTTTTTTTTGTTATTTTTATTAGCTGTTTAGCACATTATTTGGTTAAGACAATTGTTTTTGCGGCCCAAATAAATACAATGGACAAACAACACCATAATAACTTGTGCGGTTAATAGACAGCTTAACTGAAAGTAAATAAATAGAAAGAGTGTTAACCATTCTAGTACGTCTTAGCCAATTAACCATGAAGGGGCATTTCCCAAAAAAACACAGACTGGAAGTTACTTTCAAGATTGGCAGTTTCTGACCATGTGTACAATCTAATCAGCGTTTACGTGCCTAAGTTGAAGAGCTAAAAATAATTTGTGACGTCTGGAGTGAGTACAGGTATTCCCCCATTCCGGGCTTACTAATAACTGCTGAATTAAAAAATCTTTTAAGCAGAATATATAAGGGATATTTGATAAATACGCTAACAATAATTTACAAGCTTTGCCAATAACAACAATAAAGAAATCAATTATAGAAAATTTGTATATATTTTGAGTTGGTTTTAAAAACGATTTATGTCTAATCTCTTCCCCCAAAGAATTTTAAAAAAATATATAATTGGGTTAGAATTTCGAACATATTTTGTGTTGGTTTTAAAAACGATTAATGCCTTAAGCTCTTCCTTTAAAGAATTTAAAAAAATAGATCAATGGATTAGAATTTCGAACATATTTTGTGTTGGTTTTAAAAACGATTAATGTCTTAAGCTCTTCCTTTAAAGAATTTTAAAAAAATATATAAATGGATTAGAATTTCGAACATTATTTGTGTTGGTTTTAAAAACGATTAATGTCTTCCTTTAAAGAATTAAAAAAAAAAAATGAATTAGAAATTCTAATATATTTTGTGTTGGTTTTAAAAACGATTAATAAGTTCATGCTTAAATCAAAATAATTTTGAACATAATACCATTAACTACTGAACTTACAAATTAAATTAGAGTATTAGGAGTATTATCATTAATTTTTAAATTTCTTTTCAATTTGTAAATTCAGTAGTTAATGATAAAACTCTTAATACTCTAATTTACAAATTAAATTAGTAAATTCAGTAGTTAATGATTATACTCTTAATATTTTCTGATATGCTAATAATTTAAAATATAATACCATAAACTAATTTAATTTGTAAAATCAGTAGTTAATGATAATACTCTTAATATTTTCGGATATGCTAAATTGAAAAGAAATTTCGAAATTTTCAAAACTAAGTCTAGAAATGACGTCTTAGCCAAAAACACATAGCCAGTCCAACATATAAATTTAGTTGAAAGTATTAACTTCTTATCTATGAAACTATTTTATGAAGGTGCCTAAATTTAGCAACATATTTGAAGTGTAGTACAAGGCCCCCAAAGGTAATTCACCAACACCGATGAAACCAATTTGAGGCAGTAGAATGTGCTTTTGTGCATATCTGAAGAGTACGTCAGGTAAACTACTTATTTATACAAAGTAATCAATTCTCAAACAGTCAAAATATAAAATAAATATATAAATAAATATTTGATATCACCTTCCGCTGTAGATGACCCACAAGTGCTTCTTCACTTTAAACTTAATCGGATGACAATACAATATTTCCATCATTACTTAAAAATCAGCTGGAATACTACAGCCAAGGCCTTGGACAATTTGTCACTCATCTTGAGAGTGTGCAATATATTTTGCACTTAAAAACACACTCGGATGTCATTCTGTTAAGTCAGCAATAAGTATTCGAGTATGACAAGCCAATTTGACTTGAATCCGAACGTAATCAATCACAATTTACAATCCTCAGATTGCCTGATTAAAGTTCAATTGAGATATGCAATTTTTAAATATTCTTTAAAGCTTTAACCTTTTAATGTATGCACTATAAGTTCATTTCATATAAATACTTTTTGGCTATGTATCAAAAGCACACTCAGTATTTACTTTTGAATACCCTGTACACAGTAGTTGAAGTGGTATATTCGTTATATTTCTGACAATTGATGCAACATCAGAGGACAATATATCATTTTTAATAGATTATAAACTTAATTTTCTTAGAATTATAATAAGAAGGGTGATTTAAATGAAGAAATATAGCCAGTTGAGATCTGAAGATCGAGTTCAGTCTGCTAAAATATTAAATAAAATAAAATATTAAATAACAAATAGACTATAAATAATTTGGACTTATTTTACTTTACTCATAGTTACACTAGGTTATAGAATCCACGCAGTGGCGTAGACATAAGAGGGGAAGGGAATTTGGTTGTTAATTCCGCCCTAGATTGGCGCGGAAAGAATTTATTATAATGAATGGGAAATTTTAACTTATATGTCCCAAAAAATAAAACTTTATGGGTTCGAATTTACAATGCTTATAAAAAAATATATATAATTACACTTCTTAACAGAAATTTTAAGTTTGTACATTTGACAATCAAGTCTATTGTTTTAGTTAAAAGTAAATTAGGTCTATTCCCATTTCGGAGCAGGTTTTATTATGGTTTGTTTTTGATTTCTCGTTCCAGTTTTCAATTAAAAAACCCAACTACTTTCCATTTCTGATTTATATGCACAAAGTTTTCATTCTAAGTGATAGTCAGTACTTTTCTAACCAAATTTTCAGAGTAGCCAACTATTTCAAGTCCGAATAATTTGATAGGAACCGGAAATAACAATAGGCCTGAATACATCCGCTTCCGGAAGATAATTATTAAAGAGCTCTTGTGAACATAGCATGGGAAAGTATAGACCTAAAACTGAGTGCAGGATATTGCTCAGTGGAGTCCTTTCGCGTTTGGCTGCTGTGTTGTCCTTTCGTACGCTCCTTGGCCTCAGTAAACAGGCTCCTCCGCCTGGGAAACTTTGCACTTGAGCAGATTTCTTTTGTCGCAGCTCATGCGACTGCGGGCTGCCATATATTTCTCATGAACCAGCGCATATAGCTCCTGCTGAAAGTATCCGTGCTGCGGCTCGGCCTTTTTGTAGTCTCGTTGTATTTCTCTGTCCCTCTGACGGAAATCGCGCCAGAGGAGCTGCAGTTCCTGCCACTTTTTGTCAATAAAGTCCTGGGTCTTGCGCTTGAATGGCGATTTCTTATAGTTGGTAATCGCGTGTAATATGAAATTTGCATTGATTTGCTGCTGCAGCGCCAGCTGATCCAGGACCAAAAGCGTGCTCAAAGGCCAGGACAATTCACTAATTGAAAGACCAGGCCCCAGCTTTAAAGCGGCTACGTTTGGCATTTTATATTGAAAGTATCTTTTTTTTTTTTGCAAGTCACTATTAATATAATTTATGCGAAACTTTCAACGATAACAGCGAATATTATTGTTCTGTTGCTCTATTTGTACGGTTTAATACTAAACCGTGTGGCGATGCTTCTTGCGTATTTATAGCATACAGTTGATAAACAAAAGGCCGCTAATACTTTTTTAATGGAAATTCCGAGCAAACTGATAACCCGTAATGTGGCTGGCAAAAAATAAATGCGTTAACTGCTGGACAACCCTAACGTTTCGAGGCCAAAATAGAAATGCTCGATCTAATGCCGTCCATAAAACATTTACTAAAAATACCTTTTAGTAAAAATGAAAAAAACAAAATTCCGACTGGGGTATACTCTCTTTTCAGTCTGAATATGGAGGTGGTAGGGGCAGTTTAAATTTTAATTAGAATTTATATCAGATCAAGGTGTAGCTTATATTTAAGTAATAATGGGTTACAATAAATTTATTTAAACGGAAAAAATTATGAAAAAGTTTTTGAAGGTGGATTTGGTAGTAAAATTATATAGATTAATAATTTGATTTTAGCTCTAAAATATGTACACATCGCCCGTCGCTCTTATTATTAAGGTAAGATAAGTCGTAACATAGTAGATGTACTGGAAAGTGTATCTAGAATGACAATTTAAAGCTTATTTAGTAAAGCATTTCATTTACATTGAAAAGATTTTTGTGCAAATCAATATAAATTGATTAGATTTTATTTATTAATTGTATTTGTTTTAAATTAAAGTATTAAAAATAATTATATAATAAAAAGTTTTAGTATTGTTTAAAGAAAAAATAAATTTAATAATAGTTTAATAGTATTGTGAAAGAAAATTGAAATAATTTGAAAAATTTTTATTGTAAAAGAAAATTTAATTTATTGTACCTTGTGTATCAGCGTTTATTAAATAAAAAATATTGATAAATATTTTTCTCGATTTTAAAAGAGTTAATATAATATTAAAGTTAATGTGATAAAATTATTTTAAATATTATATTAGAAATGAAATGTTATTCGTTTTTAAAGGTATCTAGTTTTTCAAGAAATAAATTTAATTTAGAAGTTATAAATTTGATGATTCTAGCTTAAGAGGTGAGGAATATATAGATTATGCTCATTTGCGGGAAAGGAGGTCAAGGCGGCACAATTCCTGTTTATTAAATCCATCAAGGATGGCTACGTTAGTCTGTATGTCAAATTTCATGACTCTAGTTATAAAAGTCTGCTTGATATAGATTTTTCTAATTTTCGGAGGCAGGGGTGGGGGTGGAAAATTCTCTTTGTAGCAAATCGATTATAGAAGTCAATGGAAGTCTGTATACCAAATTTGCTAGCTCTATCAATAAAGATGACGGAGATATAGGTTTCTGCCGAATTTCAGAAGAAAGGTTGAGGAAGAGTGTGAGAAAACGCGTTACACACTCTGACAGACATTACATATACCCAATATACTCTGTTTACCAAACATTAATTTTAAATAGAGTTTAAAAAACCAAATACAATCGTTTTGACACACTTTTACATGCATTTCTGTGCTTATAAATCTATCAGAACACATATCTGTTATATAAACATACCTATACACACATACTATATCGAAGTTATAGCTAGAACTATTTTAAAAGCTCTAATTGAAAGCAAAAAGTTGTATAGATTTTAGCACATGATTGTAGGTTGACATCGAAAAATAACACTTGTTTTCGAGGTGCTGAAAATTAAATAACTTTATAGACATACGCGTATTAAATTAATTGCTATTAATGTAGATATGCGATATAGTGAAGCTATCAAATTTAGTAAACTTTTCCTTAGTAACAAAGAAGTATAAGAAAAAGTAAGTAAGTAAAGTAAAAGTAAAAGAAGTATTCTTAAAAAGTATTTCTATACCTTTATGATATAATACTAATACAAATTTAACGTAGTTTTAGTTTAGTTTCGATATCTTTAACACAACAAGGTTATTTTTAAAAACAAATGAAACCATTTTGAGTGGTTTATTTGAATTTTTATGCTTTAGAGTTGTACAACTTTAGATTGACTTATATTTAAACAATATTACAGAATCTGCAACTCTGAAATGAATATAAACTGTTGAAATAATTCTTTACCATCCCAACGGCTTCAAACTCATTTTCAAAGATCTAGAAAAAAATTAATTTGACAAATATTTCAGATTTCGGAAAAACCGGGGAAAGGGAACTGACAATTTAATAAATCTAATTTAATCTAATTTAATTTAATTTAATAATAATTTCACCAGTATAGATAAATATATTAGATTTTCTATCCTTTTTTATTTAAGTGAGAAAATGAATTTAAGCAAAGTTGTGTTCATTGTAAAAATGCAGTAAAATCAACGTGTTTCATTAAGAATCCAAACTAAATTTTTCATATAATATATACATGAAATAAGATAGATATTGTAAGTCAGTAAAATCTTTTCTGTAATGAATATATGGTACCAGTTGTGGGATATAGTAAGCCGATCCGGCAACTGTTTTAAGTTGCACAAAAATACCAACTTAAGGAAATCAAGATACCCTTTATGTACACAAACTGAAAAAAATGTATAGGAAACGACTTGCAAAATATGTGAAGCTATATATATATATATAATAATAATATATTTATATATAGAATACCAGCCACATATTCCGCACAACAACAAGTTGGCCAATAGATTTGGCCAGTAGCAAAAAGACACTTAATCAATTGCTTATCAAATTTCCGAGCCGAGCCGAGCGGATGTCTTGGATTCATGACGATTGAATGTGCGCTTGGTGCTATCAAGAATATTGCTCGATAATCATGATATGCCACTGACACACCCACGCCCACTCACCCACACACACCCACACACCATACACACGCACAACACATCAGTATTTCACTCAAATCGAGGCTGGCACATTAGCCTACTCAACAAAATCGTTAGCCAGTCAATGAACACAATCGTTAAGCATTACACTAGGCAACAAAATTTTATCGCCACCCGTCCTAAGGGGGACATGTGCAGGGGACGGGTATGGAGGGGTGTAGTTTGAGGGGCTTTACGAGCATGTTATCGTCAAGTATCACCAGCTCATTGCTGATAATTGTTACAATACCCACGCCCATATCATCGAGACGCCCTTTCCAGCCCTCTCCAACATTGGGTGGAGTTTGGTATTCATAGTTGGAGCTGAGTCTTATAGGCCACTTGAACTTAATAATGATTTAATTACAAACGCCAAGTGTTTTGTCAAGTGTCACAAACATTTCAGCGTGTCTTTTAGCTGGCATTTCAAGAGCACTCGTTTGATATGGCGACAAAAATGGCTTGTTGTGCAAAAAATATTGTTGAAATAGTATATTCTGTAAGTGCTTTAATGTAATTTTTCAAACTAAACACACAAAAATAGTATTCCTAAAGTTCTAACCAAAACTCTTTTGATGTTCTGAACTTCACTTTCGTATCCATTCCACATAAATATATAAAGCATACTTTTAGGATCGTCGAGAAATCAAAATAATGTAAAAGAAAACTTTTTTTATTAAAAAATAGAGAAATTTATTTTACAAAGGATGAGTGTTCTGCTACCTTACAGGCAACTTAAACTAATCAGAAATTAAACTAAAAATTACAAAATTATTTATGATAGAACATAAAAATGAATTAAATATAACTTTTAAAGGGGAAGTTAAGGGGTGATACTGGGGAGATCGTCTAAAAAGAAAACTAGGGTTAACACTTCTATTCTATTGTATAATACATTCTATTGATTTTTAAGATATTTCAGTGATTATCTATTAATTGGTGAATTAAGATTTGATTAGTTTTGATTACAGTTACACATATATATAAGCACACACTAAACTAAAATTATTGTAACAAATAGCCGAAGGCCTCGGTAGCCAGCGCTATAAAAACTGCTTGTTAGTTTAATTTTAAAGTTAAGCTATCAATATTAATAAATAAATAAATAAATAAATAGTTTTGAAATTTCAGCATTTTAAACTTAAATTTCACGATAAACTTAAGTGTAATCTTAAATTATTAATAATAATCGTTAAAAGCAACAATTATAACTGATCCGAAATCCACTTTCAAAGAAATTCTACAGAAACTGTTTAGTCTAGTTTCTGAATTAGGAAAGATGTAGAAACCCTATTTAATAGTTTAAATTTAATGTGTTTTTATTTGCTGAGTTTAATTTAATAAAATAATTGCAATAAATTCTTTTTGGCAAATGGCTTTCCAATTATAACTGATCCGAAATCCACTTTCGAAGAAATTCTACAGAAACTGTTTCGTCTGGCTTTTAAATCAGAAAAGATATAAAAACCTTATTTAAAAGTTTAAATTTAATGTGTTTTTATTTGCTCAGAGTTTAATTTAATAAAATAATTGCAATAAATACAATAATAGATGTTTTTTAATATATTTCAAATATAGACTTGAATTTAACACATTTATTAAAATTTGTAATTAAGCCTTGAAACCTTAACACTTCGGCAAAAAGCTATATCTTCCAATTTCTTTATAGCTATATTCCTAAGATTTTAAATGTTGACCTTCCGTTGACTGTTGACCTTCTGTTGACCGTTCCTATTCAATTGGTACAATCTATATCTATATCTCGCTCATCTATATAGCTAGAACTCCTTTTTTTCGACGACTACACAAATAAACCAAATACTATATTCGACTAGAAACAGCGTATACTACAATCAGCAACTTCCTTGTGCAATTATGTAGTTCAAACGTTGAACGATAACAGCGATTTTGGGATAATATATACAGTAACGAGATTATAAATGCACACAGTGCGATTATCAAACAAAGGTATATTTAATTTCTGGCTTATGGCAACGGCCATCATATTATGAAAATGTTTAATTCATAATTTGTTGAATATTTCATGGCTATTTCATGGAATGTATGTGATTCGAGTGCCTGGATAGCTTTTAAATACTATTTTGAAATGATTAAAATCAAATGAGCTGTCAATTACTATTATTTGTTAGCATTCATATGGATATTTACATTGTTTTCGCTGCTTTACCGCGTATTTTAATTTTAATTTCATATTTAACTGTAACAATTTTTTGGGGTATTTTGACATAATCTGCAATATGAATTGCGTGGATTTATGAGTGCGTTCAATTGCCTGGATTGGATGCACATTTCAGATCTTTATTGAAATGCACTTTAACAGCAAAGTTCAAAAAGTAATGAACTATAATATTTAGTGTGATATTTAAATCTAATTTAAGTATAGAAAATATTCAAATAATTTATCTTTTATATTAATTTTAATTACCCTGCTCAATTGTCCATATTATTCAATTGGTCGACCAATAAATTCAACCAAACACATTAGCCACACTTCATTTCTCTTAGCATATTGGCCAATTGACTGTGAAAAACAGTCTAAACAAAAACTCTAGTTAAGACACTGGGCTACAGGGTGGACAAGAAGCCTCCTCTCAACTTGGCTAATGCATTTCTAAAGAGTTTTTCATCAACTAAAGTTACAATAGCAGCTGCTTCATAACATTCCCCACTCCGCACTCCATCCCCTCGCTGCTGCCACTGTCATTCTTTAAAGCAAATATCATTAGCATTATGATGCCACGCAGCTCAGGACTCACGACTCAGGACTCTCTGTGCTGTGTCACAGTTCACGCCAGCTGAGTCGCCACCCATTCCCCCCAAACCCCACAACCCCTCAGCGTCGTCATCATCAACAATGTTTACCTTACTTCATATGCGCATTTACACACACAAACATGGACAGCACTCATACGCAGTGTGGCACACACAACCTGCGGACATGTTTTCATATACAAAACAAGAAAGGACACCCAAGCCACAATACAACGAACTAAATATACACTAACAGAGAGATGTTCTAATTAAGCAGAGTTATTAAAACTTTCCACAAGCTTCACTTTTAGTTTAATTTCCCAAAAGAATGTTTAGTATTGTCGAAATGAAAGTGCAACAAAGTTAAGGTAATTTATGCTACTCAGCCGCAAAAAAAATACAATATGAATACAATTGTTGAAATATTTAAAAATATAACATATAAAATATAAATATAAATCATTTTAAGGGTTATAGTATTAAGCATTCTAGCAGAAGTATTGAAGCATACTCAGAAAAATAAACAGAAACTATTTCTATTTTTTTAGGGTGAAATTTATTATAAAATATATTATATTATTTTAAAAAATAAATAAATAAATTCAGAAAATAGCCCTTTTCTGAATTTATTTTTTTATTTTTCTGGGAAAGCCTTTTTTGACAACAGAAGAAATAGGTACGCATCCTTAACATAAGGAGGGGTTTCAATAGATTTCAAAGGACGTAGTACACTGCTCCCACCATAATATAATAAATAATACTAGATTTAATATCCCCTTTTTATATAATATAATAAAATGTATATATTCATCAAAATTACATCGGAGTACGACTTCAAATTTGTATACAGTTATATATATGAATAATTTAATTCTTTTAAAATTAATTTAAGCTTTCAAGAAGCACAAAGCATAAAATTCAAGCCATCCATAAAGTGTTAAGTATGCTTATTTATTTATTAATTTATTTAAAGTTAGATACATTATTGAAAACTATACCTAATTTGGCTACTAGGCCTTCGGCTTTGAAGCCTTAGCAATGCATATAAGTACTTAATATAAAACCAGAAAATTCACTTTAAAGAATATAAGTTGTAGATTTCAACAGCTTGTTCTGATACTTCGATTTAAATTCATATCATTCCAAATTATTTTCAAGTGAACTTTCTAGCTTTTTATTGAAATAATTAGATGGAGGTTCAGTACCATATATTTTATATATTTATTTTATTTTTTGAATTAAAATATTGCATATTTATTTAACTATAACATATATATTTAATGAAAATTATAATACCCTCTGCTAGGGTATAAAAATACAAATAATTAATAACTTTAACAAGGAATTTTAATTATATTTTAAAATGTTGTTTTCATACCATTCAAAAACCAACATTTTTTGTTGTTGTAAAAAGATTCATAATTCTATCTATCTTGTAGCAGTATAACCTTATCGGCACCTTAAAGTAGTTGCAATTATTTCTTAAAACCATCTAAGTACAGACTATAAAGTACAGACTATTTTATTATATTAAAATTAAAGCTCTGAAATAAAATAAGTTCTAGTATATTTTACAAATTTAATTAGAGGATTTTCACCCCTCTTAAACTCTCACTGATTGTTTAAGAGCATATTAAATACTCATAATTTTATAATGCAAAATTTGTAAATTACTGGAGCTAAGCCCCTAAATTAAGTTTAGTAGCGTATAGTTCCCAGTTATCTAGGTATAAGTTAACATATAAGCCGATCATTTAAAGGTTTTCTTCCCCATTTTCCTTTGTAATCTATATTAATTATTTTTTAAACATAGCAAATTCATTAAGTAAACTAAAGAAATGTTACTGTTGAAAAGCAATCACTAAAACATTGTACTTTAATGGGGAAATAAAAGCAAATTAAAATACAAAAAATACAAAAAATTAGAGGATGTTGCAATGCGGTATGTTCTGAGGGTGGAAACTTTTTAGTAAAAAAAAGATAGTGTATTGGAAATTCACTTTCCTAGGGTATAAAGCAAGGCAAGGCAACGTTAACGCATTGAGTGAAAATCAACATGTGCGCAAACACGCAGTAGGCTGTACTCGTAAATCTATTGCCTACTTGTAGGCGCAAATGTTTCCATAGATATATATGTGTGTGTGTGTGTGCAGATGTCTGTGCATATGTGTGTGTGTTATACGCACATGTGTGTTTGTTGTGGAAGTGTTGCAATTGAGTTTTCTGGCCCATGAAAAATGCATTGCAATTTTACCAAATTACTTAAAAGGCAGACGAGGCCAGAATGAAGCCCAGCAGAATAGAAAATGCAACTCAACATTTATGTGCGATGGGTATTTCAATTCTAGTACAGACTATGTAACACATTAAAGTAGGCTCTTATGTTCCTTATAAATTAGATGATCTAAATTTAAGTGATCAGGTTAAATGCAAAGAACTTAAGTAGTCCCTTAGATGTAATCAAAGATACATATGTAAGCTTTATTCGATTGGATCTCATGACATTACCATATACCTATTCTATACCAGACCGCAACAAAGAGTGTTCAGTAAGTTCATCTAATTTTCATCACCATTTTCAATTACTTCCATAGCAAGTATAGGAGTAAAATTGAGCTTTTATATGAAAAAAGGTTTTGTTTTTAATGGATAACCAAGAATAACCAGATTTACCAGTAATCTAGTTAACTAATATTCAATTTATTAAAGTCTCATTTAAGACAAACAACAGAGCCTTGACTTTATTTACTACAATGGATAAACTAGATGTTCTTTAAAATAACTTCTTTTAGTTAATTGTATTTCATATATTATTCTTCCATCAAGCACTCAAAAACCTTGCCAAAAATAAAGATTTGCTGTATCAATATAAACTATTATTATTGTCTGCCTACGACAAATGATATTGAATACTGAAAAGTAAAAAAACGTAAGAAAATAAGAAATCAAAATATAATACAATAATACAATAGATATTAAACTACAGAAAGCTATTAAAATGTAGTACCTACCTTCCAAATAAAGCTAATATACTACAATTAAACTAATTATATACTAGAATTAAACCAATTCTACCCAAAACTAAGCTTATAATCAATTTATTTAAGTCTCAATAGCTCTCTCTCTCTCTCGCCCTCTCTCTCTCTCACTCTCTCTCTCTCTCTCTCTCACTCTCTCTCTCTCTCTCTCTCTCTCTCTCCCTCTCTCTCTCTCTCACTCACTCTCTCTCTCTCACACACACACACTTAAGTGGACTTCCAAAATAAGCTATTGCTATTCACGAACTATACCTCCAAATTGATAAATTGTAGTGGGGTCCCTTGAATTCTTGAGAATCGCAGAGAAGGGCGATCGAAATTAGAAAATAGTTTTGTATGTAAAACTTTGTTGTTTATAAAGATATCCTCACCAAACTCACCCAAACCGAGTCTCTAAAGAGTTTATACAATCTGACCAAATTTGATCAAAATCGGGTCACTATATCATATAGCTGCCATAGGAACGATCGGGTGAAAAATGCAATCTGACCAAATTTGGTCAAAATCGAACCACTATTTCGCTATATCAAACATTTTGTTTATGAAATATTTCTCCAAACAGTGAGAGTTTTATTATACTTCAAATAGTTTCCTGTAATTTCGTCAAAATCGGACCACATAGCTCCCATAGAAGCAATCAGACAAAAATTAAGTTTTGTATGAAAATTAATTCCTGCTGTGGTAGTGTATGGCTTCGGCACTCCGAAGATAGCCGTCCTTTCTTGTTTTTATTATTAATTTTCTTAATTATACTTTATTTCCAAAATAAGTCAAAATAATACAGTTTGAGGTTCGGTTCTTGATAAACAAAAGAATGCTGGAATGCGGACTCGAACCGCTTCGGTTTTGCACTGCCTTGCCAAGCAATTATTTTATTCCAATGCCACAAAAAATAACCATTAGCTTGTAGGAACTAGAAATAGTAATAGTAATAATATAAGAACGAATCTTACTACTTCACAAAATTTGATAGCTTTTAAGTGAAACAACTTTATAAATAGTACATATGTCAGCAAGGGTAATTTAACTGCGGCAGCCCGAGGATAACAGTTCCATCTAGTTTCATTTGCCGCAAGGGCGCCACCTGGTGTACGCAATGCAAAACTGCTTCCAACTTAGACTGCTGGATATTATTTTATTGAATTTTTATCAATTTGTTGGGAGCTAAATTGAAACAGCAGCCAGCCTCACGCATGCAGATACTAACCCATCAGCTGCAACTCCAAACTGCTCCTTTATATCCTTTTTTGAATGCTGTTTACTCTGCCCTGTCCGTGCCCTCCCATCCACCCTCTTTCAGGTTGCAGCAACAGCAAAAATTGTTATGAATTTCTGGCCTGCGTGTGTTTGTATATGCCTTGTATGACAAGTTGTTAGACATTTGACTTTTTTGCCATACCACGCCAACTTAGAGCAACCGCCCCTGTCCCTGTCCCTGGCACTGCCCCTGCCCCTGCCCCTGCCTCATGTACTTGTCTCACAGTTTAAGCCATTGATTGCATTGGCCGAGCTGCATTGGCTTTTGGCTTTCAGTGCAAAAGTTTTTAAGTCTTCGTAAAATGTTTCTTCCTCTGTATGCTGCTGACGCCATAAGCTGACTGATGTTGACTCAATGGATGCTCCAATATATAGGCATTCTTCCATTGTAAGCCCGGGCATTAAGTACCAGTAAGTACTATTATGTCATAGACAAGCTCCAATCCAAAGTTGACAATTTTACATTTCATCTTGCCCCCTACCATTAGCCATGTGCATATTCAATTGCCAATTGGGAGACATCCTTGAAGTGCAAAATAAGAAATGGGAATAGGTTTGATATATTGAAATTGAAAATTAAGAAATGGGAAAACATTGGTTATATTGAAGTAGTTATTGTTATATTTTTTGAGGAGACTTGATGTGGAGAGGGCTGGTTGTGGTTCTGTGAAGCTATGCAGCCTTTTAAACTAAATTAATTTGTTACATTAGTTCAAACAATAGCAGAACAGAGTATATGTGTTTAAGGCAAATATTAAGGGGAGGTTCTTTTACTTTTATTGGATTGAATGAAAGCCGAACATATTTATGAATATACCCTTGTAGTATGTTTAAAATCAATTTCGATCCATTCTTTCTATATCAGCTATATGATATAGTCAACAGATCTTAAACAGGCCTTACCAAACTATATAAAGTATAATAAAACTAGCAATTAATAATGTTTATACCTAAAATGTACAACTAGAAACTATAATACTTATAATAAATATTGTAATGTTGATTGTATTCTTAATTGAATTGTAAAAATCCCACATTTGCTGAGCTTAATTGATAAGATTCCAATCGACTGTAAATATATAATTAATAAATGTAGTAATAGCAATAGTAATAAACATAATTTTATCATCCCACAGAGCGAAGCCACAGACCCATTCTCACATAAAAAAACAACAACTAATTATCTTACCCATATAATAAATAAGAATCTGTTAAAATAGAAAGGTTAATCATACTAGAACTTTAAGCTCACCCGACTGTTCCTATGGCAGCTATAAGATATAGTAACCTGATTTTGATAAACCTTGGTCAACATTTAAAGCGCATTCAGAAACTTAAAATTGGCCAATTTAGTTGCCATAACTAGAAAAACAAAAAAGTAGTACATACAAAAACTCAACTGTTGACCATAGCTATATAACCGTATCATATAGCTATATACTATTCGCAGTTCCAACAAATATAGTCATATATGGTAAGAATAACCTGATCTTCAACATAACGTGATCTCCAACCATGGAAGAATACTCTGAGTCGTAACGCATATCTGAATCTTTTACCTCTATGTGTTAAAGATTCAGGAGTATATCACCATATATGATGTGGTAATCTAGTATTTATTTATTTATTTAAATATCTTTAATATTTCGTTTCTTCAAGAAACTTATATACTAATTCTTATAGAAGTCTAAAGATACATTGTTATAATATTTATTTTAATTTATTTAATATGCTTCAGTTTACGAAAGAAAGAGAATATTTTCTCAACTAAAAAGATTCAAATTATTTGTATTAAATTAAAAAAGATGCCAGTTAACTCAACACCTTTACTATATTTTGCTTATCATAGCCCCAAGCTCCAAACATTTAGCTTTATTTATGTATTAAACGTTTCTTTTCTGCGCTGTTTAATCAACTTCTCCTCACACACACACAGACTTCACACACACACATACACTTCAGGGCCAGGACCTTTACCTTTTCCCTTAGTGGAAATAACAGAACAAAAAGCGTTACATAGTTTTGCGAATAAATTAGAATTTGCTACAGGCGCTGGCAAGCAAATTAGAAACCTCTTGAAATACATGCGGCTAAATGTGCGTGCTATAACTTCGAGCACACAAACACAGATACACACACACACACACAGACACACACACACACATACATAGGGCCGCTAGCGAAAAGTGCGTGTAAAGAGTAAAGAACAAGGGGGCGGAGTTTGAATGGGGTATACGAGTATGCTCAGGCAAAAATCGCCGACGAAATAACAACTGCCACACAAAAGATAACAAAATTTGCTTAGCACCCGATTTTCACTACCCTTTCCAACTACTGGAACGGAGCAATATTGTTGTAACTGTGACTGAGTCGCAGTGACTGAAAAGCGAGTGTAACAGTTCAGTAACAGTAACAGTCAGAGTGCTGATATCAACTGTTTATGGCAAATGTCATCCTATCACAGCCTAACATCACTCACTGAGCGTAACAGAAGTCTCCAAACTATCCTCTCTCTTTTCTGCGCTCACTTAGCCCTCAGCTAAGCCCTGCAATCCTAGCATATTCAGTTGAATTTATACTGTCACCCTCAATAGTCACGTTTTTCCTGAAAATATATTGATTTATGTGAAAGTGAATAAAGTGTTTTAATTCAAGTTTCACCTGCTACCGCGATTGCTTATTAATCGATGTCTTCCACCACATCATCAACAATCACAGCTAACAGTCACAGTTATCATATTAACAGTAACAGCTGCGTTTGTTACCCACTGTTAACATTAACAGTGCCATATCAATTTTAACATCACAGACCATATATCGATAGTAAATTGTATTATGTATGTATTGTAAGGGTAAAAAAGCACAATGATCATTTGTTTGTACCCTAAATAAGTTTTTAGGTAAAACTACGGCGTTAAGCCCGACTAGAAAGAAAGCACGGAGAATATTGGTTTTATACTCAAAAAACGCGGAAAAAATCCAAGAACCGATTTATGGTGGGGGAGCTTAACTTTATTGCACAATTAATTAAAAAAACAATGATCAAAGCGTTTTTGGAGTATAAAACCAATATTCTCCGTGCTTTCTTTCTAGTCGGGCTTAACGCCGTAGTTTTACTAGTTTTTATACTTTATTATTTTTGTGAATTTTGTATTTGTTGTAATTTCGAGATCTGTTCTTCTTTTGAAACGGTCTCGTAGTGACGCTTGCTCTTCTTCTTATTCCTTTGGCGTTGCCAGGCTGTTAGTTTACCCGTTGTATTATGGGTAGTCCTCTGTTGGCTTACACTTAATGTACATATATTTTTAATTCAATACTAATTCTAATATTTACAATTGTATACTCGTATGATATTTATATATATCTTACAGTATCAAACTTTGTTGCTATTGTGGAGTAACCATTAATAGTAGGGTATTTAAATTCAGAAACTAGCCAAACGCCTTTAGCCTATTTTACAGGGCAGCAGAAGCCAACGCCGATGGCTGCCACAGCAGGAGCCGACTACGGCATCAGCTACGGCTACGGCTCACGGCTCTAGCTACGGCTCTGGCACCACATGCATTTCAATTAACGGTTACCGAAAGCACTTCAAGCGCAAAAACACGCACCGCTCACACAACCACTGCCACTGCCACAGCCACTGCCACTGCCACGCCCCGGCACGTTGATAGGCGCTAGGTGGGGCAGCCGTGACAGCAGCAGCAGCAGCAGCGGCACCACACCTGAGCACCTGAGAGGCTGGCCGAGGCTGGCTCTGGTTTTCGGGGGGTTGGGTTGGGTTGGGTTGGTCTGAGCTGGCCATGCACATACGAGTATCCACTTTGTTTATGTTGTGGGGCTGCACTTTATCAAAGCGCCAGCCAACGCTAAAAACAAGCTGCGGTCGCCGTCGCCATTTTGACTTACCAGGTGTGTTGCCGCCCCCCTCGCCCTTCGCCCCTCGCCCCCAGGCAACTGTCGCTGCACTTTGTGTAGGAGTAAAAAGGTTTTCAGCTCGCACGCGCACGCACTTCCACTTCCGCTTCCGCCTCTTGTTGTCTCTTGTGTCCTGGCTCCTGGCTCCTGGCCAGCTGCCACTTGCCCTCCCCACCCACCAACAGCTTAAGGCTGTTTGGTTAGCTGCTGGCATTTATTAAAGCCAACTGCGGGGGAAAAGGGTGGGAAGGTTGGCTGTGCCATATTTGTTATTCATTGGGGGACAATTTTGCCAGCTGCATATGCAAACAATTACCACAAAATAAAAGGTAAACAAAATTATTTCCAAACAATTTCGCGCACAAAAACGTGCAACGCAAAACAAAGCGGCGCCCCTTGCCACCGCCCACCTGTGCAGCCCCTGAAGCATGTGTCTATAAGGTAAATAATCATTTTTATCCAACGTTGTCGAACATCGCGCTTTTTGTTTAAAATCTGTTGCACTGCAGCAAAAGAAACTTAATTAAAACTATTTCAAATTGAAGTTCTCTGCCATGAAGCCATTGTACGAATTTTATTTTAAATTCAACAATAATGAAGGAGGTAAGGTAAATTAAAAGCATTTTTCCAATTGTTAAGTTATTAACGCTTACAAGAGAATCCTTATCGAATTAACAGCCATGATACGAGTATCGCTTATTAACTTATTCTTTTCAGCTGTATTCGTGAAAAAAGGCAGCATAAGAGAGAATTGCAAGCTTGAAAAGGAATATCCTTTACTACAATTAAAGCCCTTGTGGGCAAATTAATATACGATATATATGTAGTAAGCTGTACGATATAGTAAGCTGCTCTTGATCAATATTTCTCAAGCAGCATTGAGTGGTGAAAAAGCAAATTAAATCAATGAAACATTATAAACTAATATGCTTTTAGAATGTGTAACTGAAATATCTAGCAGGCTCGATAAACACAATTCAGGACGAACATTATTATTATTATTAGTGATGGGGCACTGCGACCTATGAGATCTATTGTGTCCCCTTCTAAGCCTAAAGCTCACTCATCAACCCTATCTCCTGCACGAATGCAAGGATCTTGGTCGGATCTAAAGTACCTATATCGTTTGTCTGAAGGAAAAACCCACCCAGGCACCTGTTTCTTCTTCTGGCAAGGGCAGTGCAGTCTGTTAGTATGTGTGATTAGGTTTCAGCCTCCATTTCACAGAATCTGCATGTCCCGCTTCTTACAATTCCTAGCTTGCTTAGGTGGTTTCTCAGTCTACAGTGCCCAGTCAGAAGGCCGGTGACTATTCTAAGTGAATTCTCCCCCAATGGTATTAGTTGCTTGAATCTTTTAAGATCATAGTTTCCTAAGAGTGACTTGGCCTGTCGTAGACCTGGTGTATTTATCCAGCTTGACTGCCTTCTGTTGTCCTCTTCTATCCTAAGATGTCCTCTTATTGTGTGTCTTCCTATGCCACAGAACGGTTCTGGGCCTACCAGAGGTTTTCCTGCTCCTAACTTAGCCAGTTCATCAGCTGCTTCGTTCCCGGGTATATCTTTGTGCCCTGGGATCTATCTGAGTTCAAGCCTACATTACATAGAAACATTGATATAAAAGGTTTTGGCCATTCATATAGCGATATATCGGATGCTACCAAGCATCCTCATCAGTGACCTTTATTGTTAGAATTTGTTAAGAAAAAAAGAACTCAATTTTGTCGGTATACACTCTGTTGAAGTATGCAACTTAAATTTATCGATACATCGTATATTAAGAATATGTTATAGGTTCATCTCTACTATATGTTTTCGCCTCTTTGTCTCTTACTCTTAATGAATAGTTCGTTGTGTGTTCTTATTTGACAAAATCAGTTCGATATCCTTATGCAGACAAGTCTCTCTATTATACAACAACACACTCATTAATCTGAACAACAAACTATCGGATTTGAATCCCAGGTAAGAATATCGACTCAATGTTCTACTACCCAAAGAAGCTATCTAATTTTCTATGACTTAATACGTTAATACTTTTATTAGCCGAAGCTTATATAAATACTAAAACTTAATTTGAAGATTTCTAACTTTAATTTAATTATAATCGGGCCCGATCAAGTTTCCGATTACTTTTCATTCTACATACATCGACTTCAATTTTATATCCCCATTTTCGGATGAAAAACACAACCGTTTTTGCTGTATAAAGTTATTTTCATATAGTTTTGATTCTCACTAAATCAAAATCCAAACTTTTCACACAGTTTTTAATCGTTTTTCCATAGAATTTATTTTCAAACAGCTGATTATATATACAATTTGTAATCGAAATCCTAAATGGAAATAGTTTAGTTATATAAGATTTAATACTACTACATTGAAATTGTGTTATTTGTCGGAAATCAGCTAACTATGCGAATGCAAAAATGAAATTTAAATTATTTTAAAATAATTAGACCAAAATGCAGACAGTTCGAAAGAAAATGTTATTTGAAAAGTAAAAGGATATAAGTTCATTTATTTGTTGTATTTTGCCGTGCATATTATATTCACCAAATATATTATATATATTTATTTCTACTTGACAGACAGATTGAGATTACTCTATATATATATATATATATATGTATATATATATATATATATCCACAAAATAATAATATCCTATGAAATGGCATAAAAAAGAAGTCGACAAAAACCGCATCCTAACTCAACTCTGGATGGCCTGGTCAGCTGGCTGACAGCTAAGGTTGATGCAACTGTCAGCAGCTGTTACGGCCGTGTTGGGCATCCTTGTATCTCTTGCCCCTGGCTTCCCCCGACCTGTACCCATCCCCCATATCCTGTGTCGCGTTCAGTGCCATCAGCAATGCAGCTATTTGGGTTTTTTTTCGGGTCTTCTGGTGGTGTTGTTGGTTACAGGAAGGCAGCTGGTCGAGTGCCTTATTTGGTTTATCCCTTGATCCTGGCTGAAACGAATACATGGAGCATTTGTCAACATTGTGCCTATTCCATCATTGAAATTAGCATCCTTGTGTTTATAATTCCACACTATATGAAATACATATGTACAATTTGCAGCAGGGTCAACTAAAACTAGAATCCAATTAAGAGTAATAATTATACATTTCGTACAAAGCAGATTTCAGCAAATATTTAATTATTGGCATTTGAATTGTTGCACAGTTAGAATATTTAACTTCCATTCGATTCATCGAGTTCTATTTTATTCCCCATTATAATATAGCTATATTGTTTAGACAAGTGTAGTTATTTATCATTGAAGTAGAAAGAAACAATCGAATTTATATGCAATTAATAATATATAGGCAATCAATAAATTAAACATGTTGGTGGAATAAACTTTAGGCTTTATTTTATGCAATACAATAAAATAAACACCATTATCGAATGTATTTTATTTGTATAAAATATAAATATAATTTTTAAAAAATTGAAAATGAACTATTAAATACTCTAATGTCTACATAAGCTTATTTTTTTATTAACTCATCTTTTCTTTATTAATAATTTTATTAAAATAAACACCCCTATCGTTTGTATATATATTGTTTTTTATTTTTATACTAAGATATATGAATGCTTTTTAATAAAATTATAAATTAAATGTTTAATTTATATTTTTATTAATTTATATTATTTAATTTCATTTCATTTAATTTACTTTCTTTACTAGTATACTTGTATTCTAGTATTTTCTTCTACCTCTTTTAATTATCAAGTGATAGCCAGCTTACTTATACTACATGGGGTCTGAAATCTGATCATTAACAAGAATTTTAATAGACAATTCCATAACAAATAACAATTCAAATGTAATTGCGTGTAGGCTTTTAAAAACTGTACATAAATCTATTTATTAAATTATATTTTTTGATTCGAGGCAGCTCTGTTTTGCCGTCGTAAATATATAAATAAATAAATAATTAAACAATCTGAAAGAACAGGTTGTATCAAGAACATATATATGATAGTCAATCCATGATTCGATTTATTTGAGCAAACATTGTTTAAAAATCTTAAGTTTTATAATTCAAATTAAATAAACAATCTAATAAAGAAATCTGTCAATTTACATCTGAAGATCCTTTTTTTTTGGCAATTGGCTTTCAATTTTATTATGTAATATCGCTGAAAACGTTCAGTGCCTTCTGAACTTAACCTAGCTTATAAAGGGAAGGGTATTATGGATACAGAGGGATGCCTTAACTACTATACTTACAAAAATTGATAAATGTACAAGATTAAGAAATCATACGGGTAGGGACATCAATGGGATGTATTCTCTTCAGTCTGAAGATTCAGATCAGTGTGATAATAATAATAAAAAACAATAAACTTAAAAAAAATAAACATTCTATATTCAAATGTTGTACAGCTTATAGGATATTTTATGAGTTTTATTAGCACAAGTAAACTTCTTTAATATAACCTTCTTTGATAATAATTTCGAAATTAATCACATTTTCTTCACTAAGCCCAAGTATATTAGAAATATTTAACAAAAATACGGAACAACCAATCTAAATTTGAAAATTGGAGGCATTGCGAATATAACAATAGTCGTTGTATATTATTTGATCTTTTTCAAATCAAAAATCTTTAAATAAATTGCTTTATCATTGATAACTTTTCCGCTTTCTAGCCATTTCTCAGGCAGTTTGCAGCCTTTTAGTTGAGCAGTCCTGCCACAAATCCTAAGCCTCAATGAAACAATTTCAACCAATTAATTTTTCCACTTAACACGCAAACTTTAAGTGTAAATATTGGCTGCTGTCTGCGGCCGCACCCCCTACCCGCCCCCGCACTCAATCACGGTCCTTTTCTACACTCCTTGCGCCGCAAAGTATGCAATTATTATATAGAACGAAATCAAGCGCCAGCAACTTTTTGGCATTGGATTGAGTTGAGTTGCGTTGAGTTGAGTTTAATTTCAATGGGCACCGCAATTGCCTTTAAAATGCAGTTGAAAGATTTTATTCTGTTCTTATTTTTTTTTTTTTTGTGGGGCCCCTTTTGTTTTTTGCTGGGGTTTCTTTAATTTCTTCGCACTTAAACTTCAAATGCAGACCGAGCCGCTTGCTATTATTATTTTCATTGCACGCCAGCCGCCCACCCCCCACCTGGCGACCCCTCGACCCATGCTCCTTGGCCAGGCCAATAAAATGTCTGGGCTCCCCGGGCCGACTAACCATGGGAGGTGTTTGCTGTGTGTATTTGTGTGTATCTGTGTGTGTGTGCGTCTCTTTTATTGGCTTGGGGCTTTGACTGAGTCTTGTTGCCTCGACCAAGGGTACCAAGGGGCAGGGAGGCAATGAAAAGCGCTTATCAGGCAAATTTTTCGACTTGTGTTGGCGGCATTATTGAGAAATTAAGCGTGGAGCGTGTGCATTTGTACAACACGTACACACACCTCCCCCCACACACCCACCCCGCACTAAAGGTGTAGCAGCATAAAAGGTAATACCAAAGGCAACACAACTTACAGCATCAATGCAACCCAGCATCTGGATTCTCGATGCTGCCTTCTGGATTCCTGTGAGGCAGCGGAATCAAGCCAGCCAGAGTTAAGGCAAACTTTAATGATAAAAGTGGCGAAACGGAAGCGAGTAACGGAAATATTATAGCCAGAGTGCACGACAGACTGCCGTAGGAGAGCAGGTGTTGGAATATTATAAGGACTACCTGCTGGGCAATCAGAGCTGCTAGAAGACCAGCTGACGTGAAGGTAAACCTAAGTTGAAGCTGTTTAAAAAGAACTACAAAATAAACAATATATTGAAAATACTTTAGTATGACCTGCGGTCAAGAACTATATACATTTGTGTATACCAAGTTTCTCTAGTCTCAATGCCGATATTTGAATAGCCTGTAGTATCTATATTACCTGATTTTTACCTGCCACACACACACAGTTAAGATCTCTAGAATCAGATCAGTCTGGTAACACTAATAACAAGAAAGGACGGAATTAATTTTTATACAAAACTTCAATTTCTATGGGTCAGATTTTGATGAAATTATAGGAAACTATTTTTTTGTTTTGTTTTAAAAAGAGAAATTTATTTTACAAAGGATGAGTGTTCTGCTACCTTACAGGCAACTTAAACTAATCAGAAATTAAACTAAAAATAATAACAAAATTATTTATGATAGAACATAAAAATGAATTTAATATAACTTTTAAAGTGGAAGTTAAGGGGTGATACTGGGAAGATCGTCTAAATTTTGGTAGGAGATCATCATGTCAAGACCCGGTTCAGGAGGTCTTGAGGGCGGTATCCCTTGAGTCTCCTCCTTACTCTTCTACGGTGGCAGGCAGTATTTAGGCGTCTAGCTAGACTGTTTTGGGTGAGCTCCTAGCATCTCCGTGTATAGGAAACTATTTGGCCATCATTTTCAGCCGAATACACACTAAACTGCTGCAAAAACAGAGTATAAAGACCGTGTTTAATGGACGGTATAAGCAGTCTCACACATGGCTAAGACTAATCATTGGCCGGTAAGCATTTAAAGTGCGCTTTTCAAGCGTACTTTGGGGGCGTGTTGCACTTAGTCTGGTGGCAGCCACGCACAGGTGACACACGCAAATAAGTCACTGGCAGCTAACGAGCTGCGGGAGGAGTGCGGGGTGCGTCGCCAGCTGAGCTCAACAAACATAATCAGGAGCTAAGCAATGGCCGAGCAACTCGAAGCGGGCAGTAGGCGCAGCCAGCCCAAAAGTATGCAACAATTTATGCATGTTTACAATGGCAATTTCGTGTGTAGTTGCCTGGTGTGGGTGGAGGGGGAGTGGGAGTGGGAGGGTAGGGAGTCCCCCAGGGGGGTGGACAAATGACCAATGCCCCAGGCGCGTTGAATACTTTTGGGGCACCGCACAGCATAGACAAACATTGATCACTTACAGGAAGCCAGCCGGGGCATGCTGCGGGAACAGAGCTGCATGGCTGCAAGGTGGGCGGGTGACAGGGAACCGGGAACCGGGAACTGGCGCTGGGCATAAGCCAACTCTAGGTTTTGTCAGCTGCACTGGGCTGCAACAGCCGCCGCATGTTAATATCGGCCAGCAACCAGACCAGGCGAGGCCAGGCCCTGATGCTGGCCTGGCCGAGAGTTGTGTAGTGTTGTCGTCTATTGGCCAATGGATTAAAGGCTGACCACGCTGGCCATGTTGCACGTTGCCCGTTTGGTAGTTGTTAGTTGCACGGGGACGCCGACAAGCAGACAGGCCACCCAAACATGTGGACAGCCTGGTAATGGCCATGTCCTGGTTGGGCATTGATAAAAACAGACGCTGACAAACGGAGCGCATATTGTGCTCTTCCTTTTTACTCTCCCATTCGACAAATTTTTTAACAAAATCTTTAATTTATTGAAAGCATTTATGCTTCAGTTTTTTCTAAAATATGTGCATATATAGAACTGAGTTTATTTACTGTATATATCCTCGGCAAGGACATGCATTCTTTCAGTCTATCTAAGCATTTATTTAGTACAATAAGTTAATCGTTTAAGTAAGATTTGATATTTAAAAAGTTATGAAAAAGTAAAATACCTTTCAAAATAATAACCAAAATAAACAAATTGTAGCATTTTTATATTGATCAAATTAAGCTCATTTAAGAGCTGCAAATTATTCAATTAAATTCATTTATTTGACCAAAAAAAAGCATAAATAGACTTAAGCATTTATTACATTGCGAAATAATGATAAATTCCTTTGAATTGGAATTTGTTTGCATTCTTAATAAGTTGGAAATAAATGCCTTCATTCCTTTCTTTAACAAATAGAGTTGAGTATGAATTTGCTTTCATTCCAAAACGTTTGTCATATTTAACTGATGTATATAATAGTTATCATTATATAAATAAATAAATATAATGTTTTAATGTCTAGTTAATATACAATTCCTAATGATTTTATTGACATTTCTGACTTCACTCATTTTAATGTCTTTCAATTGTTTTCTTTTGTGAAATGATTGAAGTTACATATTTCTCATTCTTTAAAATAAAATCAAAATTTAATTCAATTTGTACTAGCACGTGTGCAATCTTTTCTGTAAGAAAATTCATATTTTATGTATTTAAATTAATTTTGTAAATATTGTAATTAATATATATATATATTAATTACAATATATATATATATATATATATATATATATGTATATGTATATGTATATATATGTATATGTAACATTAATTCTACAAATATATCACCTGGGATGAATTTTTCTTTCAACCTTAAATGTAAAATATAGAAAAAGTTGTTACTAAAGGTAACAGAAAACTTGTTAAAACAAAATATACAAATTGAATAATTTTAAATTAGAATGAAAAAATTTTTTTGATAATAGAGATAATTCTGCAATTGCAAACTTGATCAAATTTGAATGACTATATGAATTGAAAATTGTAATTTAGAAAATCAAGATTATATAGAAGTTCCTTCTGGTTTTTATTAGAAAGTTGTTAGTACAAATTGGAAAATGCTAGGGTATTGAAATCAAGCTCTAAGTTAATTTACTTATTATTTACTTAAAGTGAATGAAGTAACATATTTATAATTTATCAGCAATTAAATCAAAATGCAATTCAAATATTTATTTTGTTATTTATTTTTATATATCAAATCCCGAAGGGATATAGAGTGTATTGGGTTTGCGAAATGTCCGTGTGTCCGTCTGTCTGTATGAACTCAATTTTTTCCACACCCTGAAGCTAGAGCAACAAAGGGACAATGGGATATCCAAATATGAAGGAAATTTTACAGGACTGGGAATAGAGTATTCTGCAGTCGGGTGCGTCCGACTGCAACGTTCTTACTTGCTTATAAATAAGAAAGTTATGAAGGAATTCTTAGCCTGCTACAACTAAAGAGCACTAGCTCTTTATTATTATAATTATTATTTTAGTAAAATGAAGTAAAATAAATGTTATATATAAATGAAAATAAATATAGAAAAGTGTGAGAATTTAGAAATTACCGAATTTCTTTTATATGTATGTATATAAAGGTAAATGTGTTTTAAAATTATTTTTATAATGAAACGCTTTATTTAATTATATCGTCTTATAAAAAAAAAAAAAAAAATTAAAGAAGTATGTATAAAATGAGTGAAGTCAGAAATATTATAATATATAATATGATATAATATATATATAAAACAAATTCGGTCATTTCAGACTTCACTCATTTTTCTATATTTATTACATTTGTATATAACAATTGTTAATATTAATATAAAGTTTAGAATTCAAAAATCCTTAAATTAAAATTTGTTACTTATAATATATAGTATTATAGTATATATATATATATATATAATTTCTTGGTTTTAGTATTATTTAATAGCTAGTTTTGAGCTTGTTGGTGTAGGAAGAAAATGAGTTAATTCATTAGTAGTTTTATTTTTCATATGCTTTTCATATAAATATTACAAAAGTGATAACAAAGTTCAAAAACAATTGGTTCTAATAATAATAAATAGAACTGTAAGGGTTAGAAACTTGGATAAAGGGATTAAGCTTTGGTGCGGACTTCAAATTTCAAATGGACCTGTTGATGAAAGTAATTAGTTCAAGCCGGGATCGGACAGCAAGTGGGTCAGAGGTTAAGGCATCCGCCTTACAGACGGGAGCACTCGGGTTCGAATCTAGCCGACTACTACTCATATACGGACAAGTTTGGACAACAATTTCTAACTTTAAAGGTCACTGATGAGGATGCTTGGCAGCATCCGAAATAGCGCTATATGACCAGCCAATACTTTTCATATCTACCTTTCTATATTCACCCTGAATTGTTGACGTCGAGCCTGTTAAATATTTCATTTATAAATGAAATAAATACAGTAAAGTGTGAGAAGTCAGAAATGACAGAATTTCTTTTATATGTATGTTTATATAAAATGAGTGAAGTCAGAAATATTATAATATATAATATGATATAATATATATATAAAACAAATTCGGTCATTTCAGACTTCACTCATTTTTGTATATTTATTAATTGTTAATATTAATATAAAGTTTAGAATTCAAAAATCCTTAAATTAAAATTTGTTGCTTATAATAAAGTGGTTTTAGTGTTATTTAATAGCTAGTTTTGAGCTTGTAGGTGTGGCAAGAATATGAGATAATTCGTTAGGAGTTTTATATAAACTTTTCATATGCTTTTCATATCATATCATATATTTCCTTCCTTTCCTGCCCTGACTCTTATTTTAATTCCTTTTTTTTCCTAATTCTAAGGGGTTTTGTAATTTTTCCCCATCTGATAATGTTCCTGTTGTTCAATATAAATCTACATATAGCATTAATTTACACCATTATTGAAGTAGAAAAGGCCAGGTTGCCTGAACTCTTAGTTAAGAATTTCAATACTCAAAAAAATACCTGTATATTAAAATGGAGAAATAAATGAAATGAAATATCATATATTTTCATATATCTAATTCACCCTGAATTGTTGACGTCAAGCGTTTTAAGTATTTCATTTAGAGTTATACTATAACAGCTCTGTTATACAAATAAAAACATTATATACACACACATTAATATAGAGTGATTGCATTTTAGCCCAACCACTTTTAGCCTTATTCAGCGATCTTAAACCAACAAACTTGCGCTGCCAATAATATGAGCAAACATTTTGGCAGAGTGTCAATTAATTTGCCACACAGCCGCCACTCAACAACTAAACTGGCAAAATTAAGTTGATGTTGACATTGTTGTTGTTGTTGTTGTTGGCAACATCACATTCACAGTCACAGTCACAGGTGCTTGGCGATGTCACTTGATGGCGTCACGGATGCAAAATGTGCAGGGTGAGAAGTAGGTGGGTGGCAGCTTCCAGAGGCTCTCCCCACCTTTTGCCAAACATCGGTGGCGGCAGGCAGCGACTGCTATTTAGCTGATTGTGTGGTTTTGGCTTTAAGCGTCTGTGCACTGCCCCTCCTCCATCGAACAGCAGCCGGGGCAGAGGCAGCAGCAGAGGGGGAGCAGCAGCAGCAGCAGCAGGCGTTGCCCCTGCGCCACAGCACATTGGCCATAAAGCGCATGCATTTAATTAATTGCGCCATTTGGTGCTCACCCCTAACGCGGGTGAGGGGAAGACATTGTAGTCGCGACAAGTGCGGGTAGTGGCAGGGGGAGGGGGAAGGCAGGCTAAAGTTTAAATGCAAAATTAATTTTATTACCCTCTGGTAGGTTATAAATATTGAAAACTTGCATTGGAAATTGCCATATTAATATCTATTTCAGTTCATAGGAAATGTGCTTAAATGAAAGTTGAACTCTTACTGTATTTGTAAAAGCCAGGATTATATTCGAAGCATTCTTGAGTATACTATCTTGGTAATAATTGAATTTCAGCTTCATAAAAGTTTGGATTATATTATATATATTTATTTTTCAAAGACACGCACAAACTGATTTAGTATGAGAAAGCTCACAATATTTTATTTAAATGGGTGTATAAAGGGTTTATAATTATCAAGTTATCAAGGCCAAAGGACATATCTGCGAACCCATTAAGTCCATCTAGGTTTGTGGAAGTAAATTTCTCATAATTGTGGCCCATTTCAGTGTTTATTTATTTACTTATTTATTTATTATCAAACCAATGGCATTGCACTTCCTGGTTAATTTAAATCAAGCTTAAAATACTTACTTTTAAAATGACTATTAAGGAAACAATTTAGAAAACGATAAAAAGAACTTTTTAAGTAGTTCTTTAATAGCCATTGTATTTTGACTGAAGACAAGAATGTTGATAAGATATTGCGAATTCAAATCACTTGTCTTTGATCATTGCCTTCGATTTCAATTCACTAGCACAACGACTAAAATAAAAGCGGAAGATTTACTGAAATTTTATTAAATCTTGATGAAAATGGAAACCGGAATAAACTTTAATGGGGGAATTTTTCATATACTTTTATAACTTTATACCTTGCACAACTGTTATGGCGGAAGTGAAAACCGGCAGAGGCTCGAAAGTGTAATTCAGAATAGCCCAAATATACAATATCAAACCTGTTACGAATTCCACTTGCAAATCCATGCCACAGAAATATGTAAGTACTACTTTTGGCTTAGCTTAATCTCTAATTGAATGTACAATACAACAAAACTATGGTTTCAATTTACTTCCTGCCCCAAAAAGTAGGCTACAAAATTTTACGTGGAATTGATGCGTAAGTGGATTTCGGAACAGATAAAAATTTCACTTTTCGAGCTCATTTCACAGACAAATGTGTAGCAGGAAACTGTATGTTCTGCTTCATTACTAAAAGCCTTTCTTTTGTTGTGTAGGGTCAACGATTTTCTTTTTGAGGGTTTTTAATATATCTATGGAATAAGTTCGAAAGTGATAATCGGAATGGCATTTTATACATAAATTAAACTTCAGCAATCAAACCATTAATATGTTTAACACTACATTTTAAGTTAACTTTATGACTAACAACTAAATATTAAAATTTAGATTAAAGGGTTTCTGAACTCTATACTATATATTTATATTAATAAATATTGTATTTAAATATATTTAAAGATAATTATATTTATTTCTTATTTTTGTATTAATGGCTAGCCTTAAGTTAAAACTATGAGTGAAGATGGTAATTGCTATGGCTGCCAAGGCCTTCAGCTTGTTTGGCTTGACTTATTTCCACTTATTAATTTATTTATTTATTTATATAATGATAATTTCTAGTTAAAACTAAGAATTATCATTAAATTCTTAGCCATGGCTGCCAGGTCCTTCAGCTGGTGTTACAATTTAATGGTTACTATTTACATTATTATAGGGAATGTATGAAATGACTTTTTAATTATTATTATTTATTATATACAGGGTATGTTAAAAACAAAAAGTTCATTTGTTAAAACATATTCGAATTTTTAGGCTAAAAGCCTACATATTTTATTAAAATTAAACTAATCGGTACTCTGATTTTTGGTAGACTAACTTAAACATATCTTAGTATACTATCTATAAATGCTTTTCACAACAAATAAGATAAAGTATAGGATAAGTACTTGTTCAAGATACTTTTAATGGTAGAAAAGAGCAGAAGATAGATAGTTTTTTGTGTGTGTTTCGCCAATCGATTAAAGTAACTTCCTAGAGACAAAAAAAGTGCGCAATCATTTAATTAATAAAGGTGATAACTGTGCCGACACTCAGACACTGTCAGTATCGAGTTTCGGAAGTTGGATTTCTGCTCTGCTGTTATCTGTCAGATATTTACATAATCGTTTGTCTGTTAGCTTATCCCAACTCCGGGGGGGGGTGGGGAATACTCTTTCACTTTGTGTCTGCCAATCAAGCGGTCAGATAGAAACTACGAATACTTGCCGTAGCACCAGCTACAAATACTTTTGCCTTAGTTGCTTGGTAGCACTCTGTCTTTGGACTTAGCAAGAGTAAAGGACGAGGGACGAAGGAAGAGCTTATCGATTCAAAATCGAATCAAATCAAATCAATTTGCAAGCTAGCTACGTAATGGAGAAATATGCCAAGTTTCAACTTGGCAAAAACAAGATGGGGAGCAGCCCATTTCCGTTTCCCAAGCACTTTCCTGCTGCTGCTGCTACTATAACAGGCAGACCACTTCTACACCTCCACACCCCTGCACCCCTGCACCCCTGCACCACTGCACCCCACAGCCCTGCAGGTGCACTCATAAATCTCAATTTTCAGTGCCAATGACTGGCAAAAGTTTCTTCTGCAGTTTTTATTATTTTTTTCTTCTTTTTATTTTTAAAGATTCCGCGCAGCTGCAGCAGCATTTTAAATTTAGAATTTTCACTGCACAGCAATTACAACACCGCGAGGAGAAGATGAAGGGCGTGGGGTGGGGTGGGGGGAGCTGTGCCCCAGCTAAATCGTTCGCCTGTTTTATCTTTATTTCGACCTAGTCTACTTTATCGCTGCACCGTACTGCAAATATCTTTGCTTTTATTTTGTGGCAAGCGTTGCCATTTCCGCCATAAAATTGCCCCCCAAAAACCGAAACCGAAACCCGAACCCAAAGCCGCAACACCATTCCGACCAGCCCAAGCGACCATAAAAAATTAACAAAATAAAAAAGAAAAGAAAACGAGACAAGCGAAATATTCTAAACGGGCGCAGAACGCTACACCAAAAACAACAAAAAAATAAAAACAACAAAAAAAAGGGCTAGCATAAAGCTCTCGCCCGCAAAAATCGTAAAAAATTAAAAGTATCTCGCAGATACAACAGTTGCACATAGCTCTCTGGCCGACAGCAGCAGCCGCTTTCACTTCTCGCTCGTTGCTACAGTGTGTGCCATAAATATTGCTCTATGGCTTCGGTCATGCAACTAATTACATTTGCATTTGCTTCCAGATTCGGTTCGAGGCTTAAGCCTTTTCGGCCACCACCAACAACAAATTAAACCAGAAATACCAAAAACTCTAGAGTCGGAGGCTGGGAAGGGCCGACCAACGCTGCCAAAAATATCATAAATATCATAAAAATGTTAATGAATTAAATAAGAGCTCAGGAACTGTGTGGCAATATGAGTATAGCAATGGAATACAGTTTAAGCAACTGTAACCAATTGATAAAGCTGCAAAATTGAACATTACAATATTTATAAGCTAGGAATCTATTGTTATACATATATGATCAACACTTATTATTTTAGTCGCACAGAAATTGATTAAGCAATCTGTAGGTAATATGCACAAGGTACTAAAATACCTCTCATCAGGAATACGCGATTTTATACCTTCTATTTCTCCCTCTTTCTATATTAATTACATTTAAAACTATACTGATCAGTCTTACTTTGGATTAGGGATTTTCATAATGGAGAAAATCTTTTCTGAACGAGAATCAAATTTCTTGTTATTTTTATACCCTAGCAGAGGGTATTATAATTTTGACTCGAAATGTGTAATGGACTGAAGGAGACGTTTCCGACCCAACAAAGTATATATATTCTAAACCAACACGAAAATCGCAGAAAAGGGCCCATCAACTGGAGACCTCCAAAATGGTTACTTGTAGTGGACTCCCTTTAGTTCTTGAGAATCGCAGAGAAGGGCGATCTGTCTCTCTCTCTCTCTCTCACTCTCACTCACTCTCACACACACACACTAAAGTGGACCTCCAAAAGAAGCTATTGCTATTCACAAAGTATACCACCAAAATGATAAATTGTAGTGGGGTCCCTTGAATTCTTGAGAATCGCAGAGAAGGGCGATCAAAATTAGAAAACTATGTTTTGTATGAAAAACTTTGTTGTTTATAAAGATATCCTCACCAAACTCATTCAAGCCGAGTTTCTAAGGAGTTTATACAATCTGACCAAATTTTATCAAAATCGGGTCACTATATCATATAGCTGCCATAGGAACGATCAGGTGAAAAATGCAATCTGACCAAATTTGGCTATTTCAAACTTTTTGCTTATATTTTAAACTAAGTGAGAGTTTTATTATTCCTCAAATAGTTTCCTATAATTTCATCGAAATCGGTCCACATGGCTCCCATTAAAAATTAAGTTGTGTATAAAAATTAATTCCTGCTAGGGTATATAGCTTCGGCACTCTGAAAATAGCCGTCCTTTCTTGTTTTATCTCAATCCGTAACATCCTGGCTTTTTTTCACTCCATTTTATATTTTTAACTATATTTTTAATCTTAACTTATAATTTCACTAACTTCTAGCTTTACTTTCATTCAAAAACTAATGCAACTTTGTTGACTGCTTCTACTTCTGAGAATATCGTAGAGGTTACGTATATCAAACAAATATCGATACATGTAAGTGAAATATCGATACTATCGATAGTTATTAAGCTAATAAATTGCCTTAAATGGCCTTGCGATAACAGCGCCTTCAATTATTCAAATGATATTGGTTTCCATTGAGTATATCATACAATTTGGCAAATAATACTCGTAAGTAAGTAAGTTGTTAATCTTCGACAGCTCGCTAACAGGTGTTTGCCCATTCTATTTTTATCAATTTATCTGAACTGATTGTATACCGCACATTAGCTAACCGAACAGAACTGCTCCCAGCGCGGATGCACCTCCATTACAAATTATCCACTTGACTTGCCCCCAACCAAATCGAAGTACGCCCCAGGTAATCAACACCTGGATGGACTCGTAACCAACCCACAGACGGGAAAAATCAACCGTGCTCAATCGAATGGGGTTTTTTTTGTTGTTGTAGCTGTTATTGCTTTTTTCAACCTTGACTTGATTTATTTAACTTTAATGAACTGGAGCAGCAACGGCAACAGGAACCGCAAAAACCGACAGATGACAAACAAGTCAAGTTATAAGCCAAAGCGCCCAAAAGCGCGCTGCAGCTTAAACATTTTAAACTCCAGCTCGCTTTTGACATGATGATGACCTTTCGGCCAACTGTGTGGCAAAGCCACAAAGTCAACTCAAATGAACATCCAGCAGGTTGCCAGCTGCAGACTGAACTGAACTGAACTGGCCCACCTTCAGGGCGAAAGGCATGTTAGTTGCCAACGTTGCACACAGAATTCTCCCCATTCAATGGCTGCAACAAACTGCCACTGAACTTAACCTCAAACCTAATAAATAGCTTAATTAGTCTTTGCGTCTGTCTGTGTGTGTGTGTGTGTGTGTGTGTGTGTGTGTGTGCAGCTAAGCAACCCACCAACCACCCAAGCAGCTGACCCATAGCATCATTACACATTTAAACGGTTAGCTTCGCCCCACCTGCTCCCCCCAATTGCCCCTGTTGACCTGCTGTCTGCATTTGTCTGGCATTCAAAAAATATAATTAAAACAAGTGAAATTTCTCTAGTCGCGTTTACCAGACTACTAGACATCCTGTACTCAGGTCTATGCTTCCCAAACACCTCTTCTTACGCGATCAAGCAGTTCAGCGGTAATGCCAGCAAGCAGAGCAATTCAAGTGGCGGCTGCGCTGCTTCTTTCACTCTGCTTCCGCTCTGTAGTACTGTAACTAATTTCTGGAATAACTTCTGTTTTTATTATACTATAGACCTAAAATTTAATAAAAATAAATATATATATTTATATATATAAAAATACATATATATCAATAGTTCTTATCGATCTGCGGGTGCGGGGGGAAATACAGTATGGATAATTTAAAGTAAACTTGAAGTACCTCCGCTTTAAAAGAACCTACTTGCCAAATTTTCTATTCTACCTTTTGTAGTTTTCGAGAGCCTTTAGTTTACTGAAACTGATACCGATGAGAATCAAGAGTATATATATCTTTATGTTTCCAGATGCCTTCTGCTGCCTGTTATATACTTTAACACAGTTTGGTATCCGCTTTTACCCAGTTAATATGATTGAGGAAGATGCTTCCTGTTGCGTGTACCTTGGCACAGTTTGGTATTCCCTTTTACCCAGTTAATATGTACAGGGTGTAAAACGTAAAAGTATTAAATTCTCGTAGTTATTGGATATGAAATGCGCATCTGGTTACTGGATATGCTTTCTACAATAATTGTATTTTAATGTTATGCGGCAACATTATATCGATTTTGAGTAGTTAAATAGTGTCTGTAGTAAATCGAAAAAGAAGCAGACCTAACGATATTGTCGAGATGGAAACAACGAGTAAAGTTTAGTTCCATCACTTGATAGTTTTGATTGACATAGCTTTAACTATCGATACTATCGATTGTTTTGACTACATGGAGCACATGCTTCGATAGTCAGCCAAATTTGTGATTTCTTAATATTACACTGTCCCGATTTGCAGTGCTCAGGAAATCGAAATTCTTTTGTAATCGGGTATTGCTATTTCTATTTCGTCTTTAGCTTCTTTCCTTTTAAAAGAACCTCCGTTTTCGTAATTTTTATCAATTTACTAAGTAAAATTAATGTCATATATATTTTGAATAGCTTCTCTTGAGAATGCACAAGGCAGACATCAATTTTGTCCTTTCAAAAAAAAAAAATTTTGGGATTAAAAAAATGAAATAAAGGGAAAGTCGACATTAATAACATCGAGAGGCTGATTCGTAGCCTACAGTAGCACTCTCTAAACATTGAGGGTCACAGCGGGCTGAATCCTCTAGTACCCTAGCTCTTTCGGGATGGGGTGGGCTTGCCATGTCTCAACAGTGCCTACATAAACTTTAATTTTTAGGATCCCTACTGTCTCTAACATTGGGAGCTATACTCCACGAACACAACAATCCTTTCAAAACAGGATCACTGAAAAGGTACCAACAAAAAACATAACCAAACTATTGAGGGCTTTCCTCAGGTTAGAAGAGCGAAGAATAGGGGAGTGTCTAAGATGGCTTCGCCCCACGTTCTTTACCCAACCCAACCATGATCTTCTATCCAACCGATTACTGAAGATCCCAATAATAAGAATTTGCCCTACTACATTATATTACCATGTCTTCCAGGAACTTCAACACTCTAGCAATTCATGTTAAAATTCATGAACAATATTTATTCAATATATATTTATGAGTGAAATAATAATGAGTCAGGGGTAAAAAATACAATTGAAATTAAGGAAGGTATAATTTTTGTAGAAAAATAAAAAATATAAAAGGGGGTGGAAAATAATTTATTTATTTCTATCTTAACAAAGTGTGCGCATACTGACAGACGACACTGTACGCGGGTGTACATAACTTCAATAACCTCAATAGGGTATGCCCAGGTATGTAGGGCAACAACGGTGCATGGCTTAATAAACTAAATTTACAGGACTATATTCAAAGTGTTTGCTAATGTTTGGCAGACACTGTACATTAGTATTATTACAAGTAGATATATAGAATAGAATGGTAGGCATTGTGCATGAGGGTAAGAGAAATAACTAAAAGAAGCGGGGCTGTACAAGTGTGCACATACATCTGGCAGCCACTGTGTTAAAGCACAACGGCTTAAAACAGCTGATCGCTCTGCATACGCTGGTATAATTTGAATTTGGTTGCAGTGGCTAAATTGACTCTGCAAAGTTAAAAGCTTTGATTAGGCAATACATACAAATGTATGCCTGTACAGATGCATGGGCAGAGCTTTCACACGCGCAGGTCAAGTCAGCTTAGCTTACAGCGAAAAAAGAAAAAGAAGAATATATAAAACGAGGGATGCACTTACCTAGATATATTCAGCGTTGGAAAGCTTTCCATCGTTGTTGTTCTTGTTGCTGATTGTATGTATTTATTTATAAGCACTATTTATAAGCACTATTTATAAGCACTATTTATAAGCACTATTTATAAGCACTATTTATAAGCACTATTTATAAGCACTATTACTAAATTTCACTTATTAATTTTTCGCGATCAAGCGCGAGCGTGGCTCTAGCGCGACGGCGAAACGCGGGCAACTGCAGAAAAGCTCATCGGGCTGTGCTTTATGCTAAAGCATGCACAGCAAGGGCGTAGATGCTGCCGACAATGGCGATTTTCCAATCAGCACAAATCCAATTGGCAAGCGCAGAGCTTCAATCTTGATCGCGATCCAGCATCATTGTATGCGTGGAGTTGAGCGCAAGTATGCATGTGTGCGTCGTCCGTGTGAGCTTTGTCTATGATCGCGATCAAGATCAGCGCGATCACAGAAACTAAAGAGCACACTCCTTTCAACCGAAAGTTTCATATTTGGAGAGGAATATCAACACATGCTTGATATTTGTCTCCGATCATGAAGCTTTGTTGTTGCCAAATTATGCTCATTAGCATATTTGGTGGTAGTTTTTTGCATGCACTTCATATGGATCGCGCTCAGAGTCGTATGTGTTGTTGCTTTTTTATTAAATACACGTACACGCATGGATCGCGATCATGATTGAAGTGAGTTCCCACCTTAAGTTTCTGGCTCAGCAGAAACTAGTGCACCCGCACCCACACGATTGAGAGAGCTCATAGGTTATGACAAGACGACTGCAACTTTTGGCTCTCACTGCGCATGTACATACGTCACAAGTCATGAAATTCAGCGCGAGCTTTTGAACTTGTTCGAAAATCACAGACTTTTTTTAAAATATCGGCTCGTGTGGCTGTATTTCGAGTCCGATTTTGAAAACCTGCCATCATATTGTTTTTTTACATTTTACTGTTAGTCCTAATGTTAACTTTCTGGTGTAAAATAAAATCATTCGGAATCGAAATTGTTAGCTGTTCCGAAATCCGGAAATCGATTGAATAAGGAAAGGTTAAAAAGGATTTTTATTTAACCCAGTGTGGAAATCAATAAAGACTCGGAATGGAAAGGAATCGAAAAAAAGATTTTCATTTAACCCAGTGTGGAAATCAATAAAGACTCCGAATTGAAAGGAAACGGTAATAAGGAAACGAATTTAATATATTTAGCATCTGTGCGCTATTTCTTGCGATTTGAAATGTGAATCGCCTAAATTTCTCGCTGCCGGAAACGGAAGCACCGCACGAATGGCTGATATGCCATCGATACTATCAATAATACTCTACCATATCGACATTGTATTGTTTTGCAGTTGTTGTTGCTTTAATGCCCTCTGCATAAAATGCAATATGTACACATATTACTTGGTGTTTTTATTGGGGTCCGTGCTAAACGCTAACCAGACCATTAACAACAATAAGCAGCCAAAGTAAACAACAACAATGGTAGTAGGCTGGGGCAACAACAAGAACAAAACGCGTCTCGTCGCGTCGCGTCGCGTCGCTTTGCGATAATTATGTATGAAGCAATTATTTCGCATGTCCAGCAACAACATCAACAATAAGGAGAGCAGCAACAACACCACACACACACACACACACACACAGACATATGGCAATAACTGTTGTTGGTGGTACGTGCGATCCACACAAATTGAAACCCGACGAGGCTGGCAGCCATTTGTTGTTGTCCAAACCAGCAACAACAAACGAGTTAAATGCCTGACTGACGTCTATAATTATAAAGTGGGCAGCAACAACAACAACAACAACAACAACAGCATTGCGATTGCAACGCGCCAAAAACAACAATTTGTACGAAATTTAAGCACGTGCTGCCAACAACAACACGCGTAACATGAGAGCCAGCAGAAGAGAGCTGAAAAAAATGAAGTGCAAAATGTTTATAATTAAGTCGCCAGCCCCAAAGTAGGCAATACAAAATACGCCAAAATACACGCACACAAACAGAGACAGACAGAGAGCGAGAGCGAGAGTAGGACTCACACACACACACCCATACACAGACAGACAGCAAAGATTGCTGTAATTGTATTTAATTTTTAATATAAATGTTTTAAGTCGCATTTTTGCAGTATTGCCATTGACAATATCCAGGCTTATTCAAATACATACAGTCCGCTTCATAAATATAAGACACTTTCAGTGTTTAAACTTTAGCGGCTAATCAGGCCTGTTCTCCATTCCGATTCTTGTCAAAATATGCAAAAAACTAAAAAAGGGCCAACTTTTTCGTTTGGAAAACGTAAAAGTAATTGCCAGATTATACAGATAAATGAAATAAAATAGTCATTAACATAATTTTCTAAATAACTTCATCATATATATAGCGAATTAACTTATTCATTCATTTTATTAATAATATTATATATTCTTAGAATTATAAATTATTAAATTAAAAAACTGTCTGTAAAGTTCACCATCAATAACGACATCGTGGACCAACTGAAAAACACAGCAGGCTGTATTGAGAACAGCCAGCTTTATCTGTTTTTCTACGGTAACTTCGTTTCGAAAAGCAGAAAAACGTAAACAATCCGAATCGGAATTCGGAACAGCAAGTCGTAAAACAATCGGAATTCAAACGCATTTAGTTTTTGAAAACGGGCGGAATTGGGAACACTCTTGAATCGTCTTCTAAACTTCAAATGCAATAATAACAAGTAAGAATGCTCTAGTCGAGTATACCCGACTACGAAACTCCCCGTACCCAAGTCTAAACTTCCAATCTATGTTCGTCTCTTACGCATACACGCACACATACACAAAGCCGCACACACAAGCGACAGCAAGGCGACAGCGCTGCAACGCAAGCAAGGCATTTTATGTCGTGGCTGTGTGCTTCTTCCCCCTCGCTCCAGTACTGAATATTAATCGTTGAATAACTTCCGTGTTTATTTTCCATCAAGTTAGTCAAATTTGGACAGTATATTACGACTGACTAAAGTATTGTACATGCCAAATACCAAAGCTATATCTATAAAACTGTGGCTTTAAAACGTTTAAATCGATTTGCCGGGGAACGGGGTAAGATATCAGAGATTGGAAACAAACTTGATCTGCGTATGGTATACAGGAACCTACATTCCAAATTTGGTGTCTCTAGCTCTTGTAGTTGCTGAGATCGACGCGTTCATACAGACGGACAGACGGACAGACAGACGGACATGGCCAAATCGAAATCTCTTTTGATACTGATCAAGATATATATACTTTATAGGGTCGGAGATGTCTCCTTCTCCTTTACATACTTTTGCACAAATCCAATACCCCCTTTTTACCCATTTATGGGTACAGGGAGTAAAAATATTAAGCTGTATTGATTTTCCATCATTTCCTGATGTCAAATGATTTTATATATAAGTCGATAAGTTTAAAATACATATACATATTATATATACTAGATATATTGTGGACCAAGCTTGATTTTCCATCAAATTAGTAAACAGATTTTCGCAGGTACATAAATACAATTTTTTCCATACAAAAATGTGAAATGTTTTTGTATACAATTCGATCAACTTAAAATATATTTATACTAGAAATATTGTGGTACAAGCTTAAGATCGTTTGCTTTCCAGTTATAATAATTTATTTTTATTTTTAATCAAAACCAAGATTGTATATTGTATAAATTCAAATACAATTAAATCATAATCACATACACAAAATTTATTTACTTGCAAACGTATAAACTACTCGGATACATAAAATTTGGATTTTATCGAATGCAGGCTAATAAGTTTATTATATGTTCAATTTCTGATCCAGTGCAAATTAAAGCCACCACTCGTATCGTAATATCAGGAGCCAAAGATGGGTACAGCCGATTCAACTTCTCAGCATCTAATTTAAAATCACATAGGTTAAATTAAATGAAAACCTCTTTGGGCTATTTTACTTACAAAGTTGAGTGCAGCCAGTACCTAAGATAATTCTTAAAATCCAATTCATAATTAACTGTCCACCAGCACCACTATTCATCAATTACTGCGGATTGTAAAATGTAACTTAATGAAAACAAGATGTGGTATATTTGATTTACAAGTGGGGTCAGGAGCACCACCTAAGTTAATAGATTCCAGCCGGCACAGCCCCATTTACAGAAGGTGCCCGGCAGCACCACAATAAATATAGAAATCCGCCTTGATACATACTCTTCAATGGGATTACAGCAATAATTAGATCACTGCTGCAAATAGGATTGTAGATCATAAAACTTTGCTATATTTTACTTACAAAAGGTGTCAGCAGCACCACCTTAAAGGAATCCAATGTATATTCTTCTCAAAATACAGCATCTCTAAATACCACATTACTGCGGTTTGGGACATGGATTATAGTTAATGAAAACCTCTTTATTATACTATGCTTACAACAGGTGTCAGATGCACCACCAAATTTAATGCAACCAATGTGTTTTTAATAGTAGGCCCTCAGTATTCCTATCGTTGTGTCACTGCAGATAGGAACGTGGAATACCCTACAAACATTATATATACTTTACTTACAATCCGATTTATTTCAGCCTTAATGTAAGTCCAGGTAGATCAATGCAGGTAGGTAAGTCCAGGTATATGAAAGTCCTTGAATTCGAATGTCTTTAAGCCTTGTGGAGGTTTTTTTTTTAATTATTTAAAATTTTTTACAAAAGTATAAAAACATTTGATCAAAAGTTACTTTATTCTTAATTTAAGAATATTTTTTTTAGATTTTTCGTTTTTAAATTTTTTTGGTTTTTGGTTTTGTTTTTATTTTTAAATTTTGTTGTATATTTATACATTTTTTTAAACACTTTTTTAGATGTTGACTCTATGGCATTCTGAATAAAACTGAACATTTTTCTAGCAAACGAGAGGCATGTGTATTCCAAACGAAAACAAACCAAGGCTAACTTGATATTTTTGATGTGTTTATAAATTATTTTAAAAGGTATACGCTGATGAGAAGTTCTTCTTCGAAAACAAGGCTAACTTGATTGCATAAATTGGATTAGAAATGATTTTGGAAAGAAGAAATTTTTCTCCTGTTCCTGACGCATAAGTTCTGAAGTTCGAACCTTCTGTAAGCTTTTATACATGACAATTTCATTGTCTTTGTGTTTATTAAAATTGCTACTTATAATCTGTGCTATGCTAATAATCTCACAACCAAAGCCACCAATACTTTTCTTTAAATTCACCAAATCCTTCATAGATTTATTAATATCCTACTTATAATCTGAGCTATGATATTAATCATACAACTTGGTGACAAACTAGTTGCCGGAAGGTCCTTTAGGTTCACCAAAAATTTTATGTATATACTACTATATCAGTTTCCTACTTATAATCTAAGCTATGTTTATGATCACACAACTTGGTGAAGCCCAAAGCCCCCAATATGTTCCATTGAACTTACCAAGACTTTTATATATTCAGTTTTCTTTATATAATACAAAGGAAATATTTTAATTGTTTATAATTTTGGGAGTTTTTTTTTTGGGGGGGTTTATATATCTTAATAATCGCACAACTTGATGACAGATTGGTGAACCGCGTAGCTCCAACACATTCCATTTAATTTACCAAAGCTTATACTATATATATATATTCACTGGTTTCCTGTTTATAATCACACAACTTGGTGAAAACGTGGTGAAGCCCAAGGCGCCCAATATGTTCTTTTAAACTTACCAAGACCTTTATATATTGAGTTTTCTTTTATAATATCTATCTTCACCACTTGATAACAAAGTGGTGAAGGCCGAAGCTCCAATTCTTTCTTTTTAATTTACCAAAACTAATACTATATACATATTCAGTTTCTATTTATAATCACACAACTTGGTGAAAACGTGGTTAACCCGAATCCCCGAATACTTTCTTTCCAGCTTACCAAAACTTTCATATATTTAGTTTTCTATATATAATCCGAGCTATGTTAATAATCGCACAACTTGGTGATAACTTGGTTAACCCGAATCCCCGAATATCTTCCTTTAATGTTACCAAAACTTTTAATTATTCAGTTTTCTAACATAATCCGAGCTTTGTTAATAATCGCACAACTTGATGACAACTTGGTTAACCCGAATCCCTGAATACTTTCATTCAAAGTTACCAAAACTTGAATACACTTAGTTTTCTATATATTTCTATATATAATCCGAGCTATGTTAATAATCACACAACTTGGTGAAAGCTTGGTTAACCTGAATCCCCGAATACTTTCCCTTAAAGTTACCAAAACTAGTCCGAGCTATCTTAACAGTCACACAACTTGGTGAAAGCTTGGTGAATCCCCGAATACTTTCCCTTAAAGTTACCAAATCTAGTCCGAGCTACGTTAACAGTCACACAACTTGGTGACAACGTGGTTAACCCGAATCCCCGAATACTTTCCCTTGAAGTTACCAAAACTAGTCCGAGCTATGTTAACAGTCACACAACTTGGTGACAACGTGGTTAACCCGAATCCCTGAATACTTTCCTTTAATGTTACCAAAAACTTGAATTCACTTAGTATTCTATAGTTTTCTATATATAATCCGAGCTATTAATAATCGCACAACTTGGTGACAACTTGGTTAACCCGAATCCCCGAATACTTTCCCTTGAAGTTACCAAAACTAGTCCGAGCTATCTTAACACACAACTTGGTGACAACGTGGTTAAGCCCAAAGCGTCGCCTGATAAGAAACTCAAGTGAACACTGAGAAGCGACGATTGACGTCATTTTGTTGCTTTTACAACATTGTTGGCCATGTTTATGTTACAGTCACAATGGACAATGTCCCTACTGAGTCCTGGCGCAGGACTTTCCAATAATTCGCCTGTCGCTCGCTCGCTGATTTCGCATGTAAATCTTTGCGCATTAATCCGCCAGCCTTAACGGCGACTTTTTTGTCCTGTTTGTTGTTGTTGTTGTTATCCTTGTTGTCACTGTTATCATTGTTGTTGTTTATCCCGCTTGGAAAGAGTGCAACATGCCCGCGCACGCACACACATATATTCGAGCGTGTGTGTGTGTGTTTATCCTGGCATATGTTCGAGCGGAGACAGCGAAAATGAAATTTAATTTTAATGCACTTAACACATTTTTCACTTATACTGGAAAATTTATACGATTACGCGTATTCCACAATTTTCCCTCGCAATTTTTTAAAGCATACACTTTTTGCCGCCCATAATTACAAATTGATTTTTTTAATGATAATGTAAGGAAGTTGTTTCCTTTTTTTCCGATACCCTGTAGCCACAATAAAAGGAAGTTATGCCAATTATTGTTATAAGCAGTATCGACAAGAGACTAAACATCATAAGAATATAGTATTCTATAGTCTTTGACAGCTGTTAATTTTAATTTTCAATGTTTTTATGGGATTCGGAAATGAGAACATGCCTAATTTCAAATATTTATGTCCTTACAAATTTATTCAAAAATTACATTTATTTTTAGAATATTAAAGATTGCATTTAGCTCTTTAAAACACATCTGTATATTTTAATTTAATATATTATTATATTCCCATTATTTCTGACCGATCGCATAGTAAACATGGAAGTTATTAAAATAACAATTATGTGAAGAGACAATAAGAACTTGAGACAATATTTTAGGGCTGTTAATGTAGGTCAAAAAATCGATTTAAAAGCTGAACTTTAAATACATTTTATTGATATTATCTGAAGATATTATCTGAAGAGACAATAGGAACTTGAGACACTATTTTAGGGCTGTTAATATAGGTCAAAAAATCGATTTAAAAGCTGAACTTTAAATACATTTTATTAATATTGAATAGATACTTATGTAGGAATGTAGAAATACCCTTACTATAGACTTAACTGATTTAAAACTGTACTGTGAATATCAACGATTGAAGCAAGTTGGCAGGATGAAAAGAGCATTTGTGAAGAGTGGACAACACCGAGTCAGTGGTAGCTCTACTGCGACGGGAGAGAAGTTGTGTGTGCTTGGACAAATTTAATGAATTACTAAAATAAGAGACATGTGAAGAATTGTGAAACAAAATATTTAAAATAAAAAAAAAAAAACCAAGATATCCTGGAAGAGAGTGTTGTTTATAATTTCCTATTTCCTACTCTACAACTATAATATTCTTTCCCATCCCTTCCCTTTCTAGGTCCTTCCCTCCTTAATGTAATCTCTAACCAACCTCGCTGTGAGTTGGGGCACAGCTTGCCGGACTGGCTACTAAAACTTCCCCCACCGGGTTGGAGATTTCATTCCTATTGTCTTTCTTTATTCTTCTAGTCTTATGCCTTAATTAACCTTAAATTCTATAAGTTTTTTCTTCATAACTAACTCTATTCTATCTTGCTATAGGCTCTAATAACGCCACCGGCAATTCTTTGCTGTGAATAGGGGCATATATCTATATCCTTATATCTATGTATTATATTATATTTTTTGGTTCGAGGCAGCACTGTTTTGCCTTCGTTAATAAAGTAAAAAAATATATATATATATAAAAAATAAATAATAAATAATAAAAGCGGTCCTTGGCAGTTCAGAGTTAAGCCCACACTTATAATACATAAATATACACTTAAATGAACCCTATAGATAGATCAAATATTTGAAAACCTTTAGTTAGTAAACCAAAACTAATTACCCCACAATTTTTGGTAGAGATATATTTAAGCCTCTATATAATTTGATTAGCCTCTAGTACTGTTTACAGGGTATATCCTGGTCAAGCGCTAGCATATTTCCACAAGTCTTTTTTAATATTTTTTTTGGTTCTTGGGCTCATTAAGCACTTTGAGCAGCGGTGATTAACACAAGCTGTTGCATACCTCTAGGCAGATAGCACCAGAAAAACTGTACGCCCAGAGGTAGTAAACTTTACAAATGGCTGAGCAGCATTTTACATAGCAATGGCAGCAGCAAAATGAGCAAACAATTTGCTCCATGAATAATTTTGAATAAAAGTTCAAAAAGTATACAACAAGATGGGGAAGTGCCAAAGTATTGAATTAAATTATCTCAAGTTCAGCAGTTTTATATAAAAAAATCACAAATTTTAAGCTAAGCTTACCAAGGCTAACAAAAAGAGTCAAGTACAACTTGCTTAAGTTTGCACGATGGCAGAAAATTCATTTAAGAAATAAATATATAAAAATTATAAAAGAAAAATAATTAGTTGCATTTTGAATTTTAATTTATTAGCCTTTTTAAGAAATCTCTAGATAATTCAGAAAAATAAGTTTTGATATTCTTAGATTACTATTTATTTATTTATTTAAATTGTAACTTAGAATTAAATTCTATAGTAAATAGTGTAGCAGAGAATGAGGCCATAGGGTGTGTTAGATTACTTGTTTATCAAATAAGCTTAAAAGTCATTGAAAAATTCGCAATCTTATTGCTAAAAATTTAGTGAACAATATAATTAGCTGCCTCTTTTTTGCGTATTTATTTAATTTTTGAAATTTATTTATTTGTTTTTTTTTTTATTTTTTGATAAATTTGCATATTTATTTAACTTGTTGTATAGTTACCTTTATGGCAGCTTAAGCTAGTTATAAAATGAAAATGGCATGAGAAAAACATTTTGCTGAATATCAAACAGCAACAGTTCCAAGCTGGTCTGTAGTGATAAATAAATACTTTTTATACAGAGTCCAAGAAATATATATTGGAATATAAGGTATATTGGGTTTGTGCAATGTCAATCTGTGTGTAAGCTTCATTTCTTTGAAATCCATTCCATTTTCTTCGACACCCTGGAAACTAGAGTACAAATGTTGGTAGATATCCCTAACTTATAAGGATCTCAGTCCATACTCACCCTTTCAAATACAATTCTGAAAAACCCCATATTTTCCATATCATTTTATATGGAGTTGACTGTTGACATCCTTGACAGACTTGGCTTAATATATTAATATATATTCACCCCCACAAATAAGCAATATATATCAGCTGACAAACAGAATATGCCAAAACCGGGATTTTCGACTGCAAGGTTCCTGTTCCTTGTTCCATTTGCTCTATCGCCCTGTAATCACTTTTTATGCTGGTATTGGTTCTTTCTTTTATCCTTTCTTGATCTTCTTTATAACACCAAACCCTAGACGATTAGAATGACGTCAGCTGACAGCTTTACCTATTGGACAATGATTTTAAGCCACTGTAATCACAGACACTTCGAGTTCCCAGCACTCTGCAACGCTTTTATCATACTCTAGTAGTATTTGCCATTTAATTTAATTGTTGTGTGTGTGTGTGTGAGGAAGTCCTACTCCTCTCGTAATCATTATACACTTGCAAAGGTTAGTGTATTTTCTTCATAAACTATGTAATGCATTTTGATATAGATTTATCCACCCAATTGCTGCTAAGCAAACTAAACTTTAAATATATTTCAACAATATTAATATAACTAGATATTGATACCTTATAAGGACTTCAATCTGCCTGTTTCACAGGTTGAAAAATAACACATTTGTTTCTAAAGTAAAAGCTGTAATATTTTAAAAGACTTAACAAATTCAAGTTACCTTCAAATTACTTTATCTTTTAGATAGAAATGTATAATTAATATGCTTTCAAGGGTATTTAATCTTCGTCAGCCCGCAGAAAGCTGTACTCTCTTGTTTTCCATTCCGTAATTGTTCAAGTTACGCACATTAGTGCCAGGACACAGGAAATAAATACATACATATGTATATGTATATGTACATACACCATACGTCATCTATGGCCGCGCCTCGCTTTGTTGTCCTGTCGCAGGCGCCAAGCGAGTCAGAGTCAAGTGGTTGTCTGTCTCCACTCAAGTGTCGGAATGTCCTCGTCACGAGGCTGGCAGGCGGCCAAGTGACGTGGAACTGGTTCGAGGACACTGTATGTGCCATTTTCACATCCTGTTCCCCATTCGCCTTGTTACACAAGTACATGAATATATGCATACATGGGAATCCTAGCTTGTTCATGACCAGTGCAATTCCTGCGTCTAATCGTAAATTTCCTTGGGCCATGTTCTGTCCAAATCTTATCCTGGCTAGCTGCCGGTTAAATATCCTATAGCTTCAACTATATACTGAAAATTATAATATAAATGTGTGTATAAACGCGGCAATATATAGCTTCGACTGTGACTATATTTATATGCCTGAAAATATTACCCAGTTCAATTTGTTAAGTAAAGAAGCAGTAACACAGTAAGCCCTGGAATTGAAACTCCTACAATTTGGTCTAGCTCCAATGCCCAGAACAAATATTCCTCATTCACATTCTAAACCTTGTCCAGTAAACATCTCTAAATTATTTGTGTACTTTTTGTGATTTTTGGGAATGTAAGTTTAAAAAAAATAAAAAATTCGTGTGTTTAAACATTTAATATATTATACAACCCGCAGGTTGAAGTTTTTGCTGTAAAAAATAAACATCTGTGTTGGAATCCAGGACATTGAAATCCGAAACACAAGCTTACTTAAGGCCAACAAACAGTCACTAACATCCTAGATCTTACCTATTTCCGTGAAGGAGTTCTTTTAAAGTAAGCACTGCCTGCTATACTTCCAGTATATCCCTATAAATATACCTGAAACTATCGTACCACTTATCAGCTACAGTCTCAAGATGTGCTATCCTTGCTACTCGTGCTGTGGACCCTGCGGTGGTTGCTGTGGACCTTGCGGAGGATGCTGTGGTCCTTGCGGAGGTTGCTGCGGACCCTGTGGCTACTGTGGACCTTGTGGTGGCTGCTGTGGACCATGCGGGGGTTGCTGTGGTGGCTGTGGACCTTGCTGTTAACCTCGATGTTAGGAACACCTTCAGAACGAAATCTAGGTACTACACACTTGGTACTGCAAATAAAAACAACCTTGTAATTTAATGTATAAGCAATAAACTGGAATCTAGTCAGTAAAATTTATTGTGTTTTTAACTGGAATAACCGCAGAGACTCTTCAAGCTAATTGTAGAAGGTCTTGATCTAAGAGAAAGTTTTCATAGTTGAGAAATTTAGGGGGTCTTCAAAGGTCTCGGCAAACGCATAAAAGTAGATGCACATATGATCAAGGCTTTGGCATCTTTTGATTAGTCAATTTTGCTAAAATATACAATACATTGGTATACGAGATTGGAAAAATATGTAGAGTACAGATAGCGTAGACCCCATCAAAAAAGGAACTTAAGCAAACTAAGAAAATAAGAGGCGATACACGTCGAAATATAATTCGCGAAGAGCTTGGAAAATGTATTTGAAGACATAGATTTCAGACAACAGTTCCTCAATTATGGGTGGAATTTTATAAAAACCCCATCCTAACATGCTCTTTCGTCATAACTGAAAGCTAGCGTGAAAACCTAAGTCTCCTAGCTCTTATGGATTGGGGTTGCGTTGACTCAATCAGTCAGTCAGTCAGGACAAGCTCTTTTATATATGTACCATGTAAAAACTGTATTTAGAAAATATTGTTTAAGACTTTAAATAAATCTAAGTAGGCCTCGAAATTGAAACTCCAACAATTTTCTGTAGCTCCGATACCCAGTACAAATATTTCTCAGTTCTATTCTAGGCCTTGTCCAGTAAACATCTCTAAATTTGTGTACTTTTTTGTGAAATCCTGGAATGTGAGTTTAAAAAAAAACAGTAATATTTCGAGTGTTTTAAAATTAAATCTAATACAACCCATAGGTTAAAGTTTTTGCTGTAAGAAGAAAACATCGACTGTGTTGGAATTCAGAGACTTGAGACACGATCCACAAGATTACTGAAGGCCCATAAACAGTCGCTAGCATCCTACACCTTACCTATTTCCGTGAAGGAATTCTATCAAAGTAGGTACTGTCTGCCATATTTCTGGCATATCCATAACAAATATGCCTTAAATTATCATACCACTTATTAGCTACAGTCCCAAGATGTGCTATCCCTGCTACTCCTGCTGTGGACCATGTGGTGGTTGCTGTGGCCCTTGTGGTGGGTGCTGTGGACCCTGTGGTGGCTGCTGTGGACCATGTGGTGGCTGCTGTGGACCATGTGGTGGCTGCTGTGGACCATGCGGGGGTTGCTGTGGTGGCTGTGGACCTTGCTGTTAACCGCGATGTTAGGAACACCTTCAGAACGAAATCTAGGTACTACACATTACTGGTACAACAAATAAAAACATTCACTTTGTAAAATTTTGTATAAAAAATAAACTGGAAACTGATCAGTAATATTTGATGTATTTGTTCAGTGAATTACTCAGTTCAGGTTCTGGTTATGAAGAGTCACATTCAGTGATTAATTCAAATCGAAAATTTTCTTGAGAATGATGTTCTGGGATTAAATTTAAGTTAGCATTAACAATTCTTTGAAGGGGCATCTCGGAGAGTAGTAGCTCGCAATTGCTGGAGATGTAATATCTGTTGAAATTTCGTCTGATTTGTACTATGACATCTATATGTTATAGCAGTCCAATCCGTTCAGTTCCGGCATATATATGTACTTCCTGCAAGAATTATGAACATTGTGCCAAGTTTCAATACGATTACTCTAAAACTAAGAGGCTAGTTTGCATGGACACCGACGGACAGACGGTTAGTGCTATATCAACTCGATTGATCAAGAATATATATACTTTGTGGGGTCGGAAACGTCTCTTTCGTGGCAAAATAACAATCCCGTCTAGAAGGGTATACAAATAATAATCGTTACTGCAAGGATATAAATCCTCAGCACGTCGAAGATAGCCGTTGTGCCTTCTTTTAAGTTATAATAGAATAATCACTGAAGTACATAGAGCATCATCTTCGGGCTCTTTAATGGATCATAGTACATCGAATACAATTAAAACAAACTGTCAACAACCATAAATAGTAGCTTATTACTAGGTGGCGCTGAGCGCTGGGTGCTATAAATAGGGTTTCTATCATGAACTTTTAAGTTCGTAGCAGTAGAGTACTGCTGCTCCAAGGGCAGCCAATGTCTGTAAGGGAATCACAAACAAAAATGCTATAGCAATGATCAAAGTAGGCCTTGAAATTCAAACTACAACAATATGGGCTAGCTCTCATGCCCAATACAATTATTCCTCAGTCACATTCGAGACCTCGTCCAGTAAACATCTCTAAATTATTTGTGTACTTTTTGTGAATTTCGGAAATGTAGGTGTTTTAAAAAAATAAAAATGTAATATTTCAAAGGCTTGAAATTTATATCTAATACAACCCATAGGTTAAAGTTTTTGTTGTAAAACGAAGAAATATACTGTGTTGGCACCCAGGAATCAAAAAGCCATTAAGCAGTCGATAACATCCCAAGTTCTACCTATTTCCGTGAAGAAGTTCTATCAAAGTGAGTACTGTCTGCCATATTTCTAGCATATCCCTATAAAATATAGGTACCACTTATCAGCTACAGTCCCAAGATGTGCTATCCTTGCTACTCCTGCTGCGGACCCTGCGGTGGTTGCTGTGGTCCATGCGGAGGATGCTGTGGTCCTTGCGGAGGTTGCTGCGGACCCTGTGGCTACTGTGGACCTTGTGGTGGCTGTTGTGGACCATGCAGGGGTTGCTGTGGAGGCTGTGGACCTTGCTGCCGGCCTTGTTGTTAGGAACATCCTCAGAACGAAATCTAGGTACTACACACTTAGTGCTACAAATAAAAACCTTGTAATCTAATGTATATGCAATTTGTTCACTTTCCGACAATATTATTTATAGGTATACAAGATGCAAGAGCATTGGCTGGGAGTTGAGGAATGACTCCTCCATTCTTCTGATCTCTGCAAATACCGGCTGTTGGGCATCCAGATTCCTTGGACTCATTTTGGCATTCAGGCATTTACAACAATCCTGTCACTTTCTGGGTACCCTCATTATTGGATTGTGCTGAACGTTCCAAGTCCTTCAGCATGGCCATCTGCAGACAGCATCGCGAATCTTCTGTAGAATCCTTTATTGAATCGTTAATCTTGCATCGCAGAGTAAGGGTTGCAAGTGATAACACATCAACGCTATGGTTCTCCTACCATTCGAGAAGGGTATTGGATATAATTCGAAATGCATGGATTATATCGGATGACCCTCTGCAATGGTAACTTAACCACACCGTTGATGTGCTATCACTTGCAACCCTTACATTGCGATGCATGATTATCGATCCCATTAAGGATCTTACAGAATATACGCGATGCCTTCTGCAGATGTCCATGCAGTTAGGACTATATGGGATACTGCTCCAAGATGAACACAATATAATATAAACAATTAAAAATGCAAAATCTGTAATAAAATATATATTTAATTAATGAACACTTGTCGATTATTTGAATGTGCTATCTTTCAGTAATTTCTTATACTTGTCATGTTATCTATATAAACTTAGGATTTGTAAGACTAAAATCGGTTTTATTTTCTTTGTGACTCCACAAATGTGGACGGATACCCTTCTGGAATTACCAGATAACCACACCGAGGAAGTACTGGACTCTGCCCGGATGCAGACTGATAGGAAAGCCTTTTCAAAGCGTCTTGAAAATCACCCTCCGAGAGTTTCATTTTAAGCCAAATTTAATAAAACAAGATGCTATAGTCGAGTATACCCGACTACAAAACTCCTTGTTCCCTGGGGTACAGGGAGTAAATATAAATACTACTTTCTCACAAGCTCAACTTTTTACATTAACTTTGGGATTTGGCGTGTATAAGGCCTGAGTCACTCTTAATCCACTGTCCAAATTTCAAAAGGATAATAAACAGATTCAGTGCGCGGGACGAGGAAAACAGCAGCAGAGCTGCCACTTAATATGCCTCGCTTGCTCTGCAGAGCACTGCACCTTGTGTGTGTTTGTGTAAGAGAACGAAGATGTGTTTGGAAGTTTTAGACCTGGCTACAGGGAATCTCGTAGTCGAGTACATTGTACTAGAGCATTCTGTTTTACAATAACTAAGTAGGCCCTGAAATTGAAACTCCAACAATTTTCTGTAGCTCCGATACCCAACACAAATATTTCTCAGTTCCATTCTAGGCCTTGTCCAGTAAACATCTCCAAATTTGTGTACTTTTTTGTGAAATCCTGGAATGTGAGTTTAAAAAAAAAATTAAAAAACTAAAAAATATTTTCTATTTGTGAAATTTATATTATTTTTCGACTTTAGGTTAAAGTTTTTGCTGTAAAAAGAAAACATCGACTGTGTTGGCACCCAAGAACTTGATAGTCGCACCACAAGATTACTGAAAGCCAATAAACAGTCAATAGCATCACAGACAGTACCTATTTCCGTGAAGGAGTTCTTTTAAAGTAAGCACGATCTGCAATACTTCCAGTATATCCCTATAAATATACCTGAAACTGTTTTACCACTCATCAGCTACAGTCTCAAGATGTGCTATCCTTGCTACTCGTGCTGTGGACCCTGCGGTGGTTGCTGTGGACCTTGCGGAGGATGCTGTGGTCCTTGCGGAGGTTGCTGTGGACCATGTGGCTACTGTGGACCTTGTGGTGGCTGCTGTGGCCCATGCGGGGGCTGCTGTGGCGGCTGTGGACCATGCTGTTAGATACACCTTCAGAACGAAATCTAGGTACTTTACATTCGGTCAAACAAACACCTTTGTAAGCTTTTGTATAATTAATAAACTGGAAACTGGTCAGTAAATTTGGTTTATTATTTTGATGTAAAGTTAAATACGGCGATGCCATGGAGGGATTTCTTTGTTACAACCTTCCCTCTTTGGTCAAATAAATTTACTTCAGATCTGGCACACAAATACCTTCCCGTTCATACTATTCTATAGTCCTTACCTTCCGAAGATTCGTTTCCAGGCACAATGACACATTTCTTTCTTTCCACAGTATTGTTCTCTTAAGAGCTTTGGATCCACAATTATGCCAAGGTATTTGGCTTGTATTTTTCTGAAAAAAATACCAGCTTGGTCGTATGTGGTTTTGACCCCAAGATCATTCTGCCAACCGTAGGATGATGCCAAGATCAGTCTTCAGCTGATCACTTTTTGTGGCTAAGAACTTCCCAATTACCTTTAGTGCTAGGTCGTCCTCATAGGCCTTTACCCTGGGTCCGTTGCGAATTCTGAAGGTCGTTGAAAACCACCTTCCATACAGGGATAAAACAAATCCTAATCCTGAAATCCTCGTATTTCTGTTGTAAGGCTCTTTAGATACTTCAAACCAGTTTATGTAAAGCGGTCTCAACTGTGATCCGTTAAGAGTGTATGTGGTAAGTTTTGTTGGCAAATTTGGAGCCATTCAATTGAAGTTTCGTTCCAACTCCGTTTTCCCTTCGGCCTTTTGGAATGTATTGTATGGAGGCACCCATTATAAAGAAAACTCAGAAATCCGTGGGCAGAGCTCCAAGGATACAGCTTGCAGTACGATTGGTCTAATGTTATCCGGTTCCGGTGTTTTTCAGTGTTCGAATGTCTTAATTTTTATCTTATTATCTTTTCATCCGCAACAAGGTCGCTTGTGACTGTCTATTGATAGCCTTACCCAATTTACGCATGTGACAAATAAGGAAAAGATTAATCTGCACTATTTTTAGGCATTTCGATGGCCCTTTCAAAGGACCTCTGCTTTCGGTGATAATGATTACGTCTTCCAACGAGGCGAAGTTTGGGCTCATATCCAAATCGTCCCGTTGGTGATTAGTGGAATACTAGCCTGGTATAACTAATTTAACTCCTAGGGAGGGGGTAAGCACGGAAGTAATATTAGCACCATATTGTTCCAAGGTAAATGCAATACCCATTGCCCAGCTGGCACCCTTCTGAAGTGTAATATGTACGAGTACACATACCTATGTATGTATAGCTACAAAATCGCAAAGTAGGCCTTGAAATTGAAACTCCAACATTTTGGGCTAGCTCTCATGCTCAATACAAATATTCCTCAGTCATATTCTAGACCTCGTCCAGTAAACATCTCTAAATTATTTGTGTACTTTTTGTGAATTTCGGAAATGTGAGAGTTTTAAAAAATAATTAAATTGTGTATATCTGTGAAAATTAAAATCTTATACAACCCGTAGGTCAAAGTTTTTGCTGTAAATTGAAGACATCTGCTGTGTTGGCCATCAAGAACCACAAGATTACTGAAAGCCAATAAACAGTCAATAGCTTCCTAAATAGTACCTATTTCCGTGAAGGCGTTCGTTTAAAGTGAGCACTGCCTGCTATACTTCCAGCATATCCCTATTAATATACCTGAGACTGTCGTACCACTCATCAGCTACAGTCCCAAGATGTGCTATCCTTGCTACTCGTGCTGTGGACCCTGCGGTGGATGCTGTGGTCCTTGTGGTGGGTGCTGTGGACCATGTGGTGGCTGCTGTGGACCATGTGGCTACTGTGGACCTTGTGGTGGCTGCTGTGGACCATGCGGGGGTTGCTGTGGTGGCTGTGGACCTTGCTGCTAACGCTCGCTTGTAGGAACACCTTCAGAACGAAATCTAGGTACTACACACTTGGTACAACAAATAAAAACAGCCTCGTGATTTAATATATAAACAATTTGTTCACTTTGTCGACAGTGCTAGGTATACGTATACAAGAAGCAAGAGATTGGGCTGGAAGTAAAGGAATAACTCCTCCATTCCGCTGATAGAAATCGAGAAGCATATACCAGCTGTTCAGCATCCAGATTCCTTGGACAACTCCTTTTGGCAATCAGGTGATGGTGGCCTCGTCGTGCTGTTTTGCGTCAAATGGATCCGGATGACGCAACTGATGCAAGGACAATAGCATAACATGATGGCCCATTATGCAACAGATCAGAACGAGTCCAGGATGTGGCACCGAGAATGCACCACCGATAGACGACTGTCTGTTCAATAAGCTCCTTCATTGAATCAACTATCCTGCAAAGCCTTGATGATTTATTCCGATCAGTCTGCATCCCGGCTGAGCTTAGCCTGTAATCATTTAACCACATATTTGGGATCTTGCAGCCGATATGCTACAATTTGCAAGATCTTAAATATGGGGTTAAATAATTACAGGCTGAGCTTAGCCTAGATGCAGACTGATCGGAAAACTTCTTCAAAGCGGTGCAGGGTTATTGATTCACAGAAGGATTTTACAGAAGAAGCAGAATATCAGCCCCAGTGATATCTTCAGACATTATTAGATTTTCTTTATAAACAAAATTTTAAAAATATATATATATGCATGCTTATATACTACTTTCTCATAAGCTGAAATGATTATATATTAGATTTTCTATATTAATTAGGAAATTTTAATAAATAAAAATTATTTATATACTATCTTAACAAGCTCAAATTTTAATATATAAAACCACTCGGTTTGTCTACGTGATTCTAAAACTCGCGATCCGCTGGGCCAAATCTCGCCATATTTGAGCCTGTTTGTACCCGGTAGGTGGCGCTGCCTTGGTGTTATGTGCAGAACACTTTTATAGCTTGACACAAATTAAAAATGTATGTATGTTTGGACATTAGCAAAATTTGTTTTGTGACTGTCTGATTTGTGACCAACTGGCCCGGGCCCGGGCCTTTAAAAAATCTAACCCCATGGGTGGAAATCTGTTGTATGAAACTTGAAAATCTACCTCCACCCGTCACCACCCGTCGGTGGTGGAAATGGGCTTAAGGTCAAATGTGTTAGAGGTTAGGTTTTAGTTAGATCTGTTTCTAAGTTCTTCATACCCTATAAAAAAATGCATAAAGCACGGGAGGAAAGTAATTTTTGTTTATTTTTTACTTTCTCATCCATGCAACACAATGTGCAACAGCAAAGCGCGGTAGAGCACAGCTATGTAGTTGTTATATATACACCTGTATATTGGAGACCCTATAAAGTATTGTTTTTCGATATCTAAGTAGTCCCTGAAATTGAAACTCCAACAATTTTCTGTGGCTCCGATACCCAGTACAAATATTTCTCAGTTCTATTCTAGGCCTTGTCCAGTAAACATCTCAAATTTATTTGTGTATTTTTTTGTAAAATCCTGGAATGTGAGTGTACAAAAAAAAATTAAAATATATTTTCTATTTATAAAGTTTAAATTATTTTTCGACCGTAGGTTAAAGTTTTTGCTGTAAGAAGAAAACATCGACTGTGTTGGCACCCAAGAACTTGATAGTCGCACCACAAGATTACTGAAAGCCAATAAACAGTCAATAGCATCACAGACAGTACCTATTTCCGTGAAGGAGTTCTTTTAAAGTAAGCACGGTCTGCTATATTTCCAGTGTGTATCCCTATAAATATACCTGAAACTGTTTTACCACTCATCAGCTACAGTCTCAAGATGTGCTATCCTTGCTACTCGTGCTGTGGACCCTGCGGTGGTTGCTGTGGACCTTGCGGAGGATGCTGTGGTCCTTGCGGAGGTTGCTGTGGACCATGTGGCTACTGTGGACCTTGTGGTGGCTGCTGTGGCCCATGCGGGGGCTGCTGTGGCGGCTGTGGACCATGCTGTTAGATACACCTTCAGAACGAAATCTAGGTACTTTACATTCGGTCAAACAAACACCTTTGTAAGCTTTTGTATAATTAATAAACTGGAAACTGGTCAGTAAATTTGGTTTATTATTTTGATGTAAAGTTAAATACGGCGATGCCATGGAGGGATTTCTTACAACTTTCCTCTTTCGTCAAATAAATTTACTTTAGATCTGGCACACAAATACCTTCCCGTTCATATCAAGATTCTATACTATTCTAGTCTCTACCTTTCGAAGATTCGTTTACAGACAATGGCACATTTCTTTCTTTCCACAGCGTTGTTACTTTGTAAACTTGTATAATTAATAAACTGGAAACTGATCAGTAATATTCATCTATTATTTGAATAGTACTTTTTATTGCGGTGATTTCATGGATGGATTTCTGATCTTCAATCTTCTTTCATTGGTCAGTTTGCTTTAAACTTCAGATCTGGCATAGAGCTCGTCCATATCGAGATTCTATACTTGATGTGGGATAGAACTATGGCCTGCAACACCAGACTTTTGAGGATCTGAGATCCACAAGGTCAGTTATGGTGTCGGTACTCACCTTCCCAATGCGACGAATAAGGGAAAAGATTAATCTGCACCATTTTTAGTCCTTTCAATGGGAGTGGCAAGGTTATAGTGCTGAAGTCGCGCCTTGAGCAGATATCCCCAAACCACAGCTTGTCTTACTTTTCTACCACAATTTTTATATTCAGAGAATTAACCCTTTGCGTTTTATGACTACCGCCAGACAGCTTAAGAAATGGTCCTAGTTACAGAACCTTCGATTGAATAGTGGAATACAAGGGGTGTTAACGGAAGTATTTGGAAGTATTAACGTTTTGTTCTATTCCCCAGCTGGCACCCTTTTGGTGTAACATGCAAAGCAAAGTAGGCCTTGAAATTGAAACTCCAACTTTTTGGGCTAGCTCCCATGCTCAAAACAAATATTCCTCAGTCATATTCTAGACCTCGTCCAGTAAACATCTCTAAATTATTTGTGTACTTTTTGTGGCTTTCGGGATTGTGAGTTGTACAAAAAAATATATTTTATACCTGAAATATTTAATCGTATATTTAATCTTATATGTAGGTTAAGGTTTTTGTTGTCAAAAAGAAACATCTACTGTGTTGGCATCCAGGAAATCCAAGTCCGAATCACAAGATTGCTGAAAAACCATAACCATAAACACTCATCCCAACTAGTACCTGTTTCCGTGAAGGAGTTCAACTAAAAGTAAGTACAGTCTGCTATATTTCCAATATCCCTACACAATATACCCTAAACTATCTGTTCACGTATCAGCTAGTCTCAAGATGTGCTATCCTTGCTACTCGTGCTGTGGACCCTGCGGTGGCTGCTGCGGACCATGCGGTGGATGCTGTGGACCCTGTGGTGGTTGCTGTGGACCATGTGGTGGCTGCTGTGGACCATGTGGTGGCTGCTGTGGACCTTGCGGGAGTTGCTGTCCCTGTGGATGGTAGGAACACTTTCAGAACGAATTCTAGGTACTACACAATTAGTACTACAATTTAAAACAACCTCGTAATTTAATGTATTAAAAATAAACTGGGATCTGTCGATTAACTTTATTTTGTTTAAACTGGGAAAATCTTGGCTACGACGAGTTCTTGCGAAAAATTTTGTGACGTCATCGGTTTCTCTACGTGCATGTCGCCATCTAGCGACAGTGCAAGGCAATGCATAAGTAATATTGCTATTTCAATCGCACTCAGCAATGCTAACAAAGCCGAGAGCAATTCATTAGTTTGTTTTCTCTTCTGCACTCACGTTCTTAAGTCGTAGCTCTGAAGGAGACGATTCCGACCCAACAAAGTATATATATTCTGAATCAGTATGAAAAGCCGAGTCGATATAGCGATGTCCGTCTGTACTTCTGTTTCTAAGCAAAAACGAACATTTAGAAAAGTGGAAGAATGGGAAGAAATTTTTTTTTTTTGGGTTTTTTTGGATGAAACTAGTCTCTCAGTTTTAAAGCCATCGTGATGAAACTTGGCACAGATCCTTCGTTGCTGCAGACAGTAGATATGTTGGAACCGGCTGGACCGGACCACTATATCATATAGCTGCCATAGCAATGATCGGTCGAAAGATATGAAAAACTTTGTAGATGTATCCTCACCAACTTTTTCCAAACAGCCTCTCTAGAGAGTTTATACAATCGGACCAAATTTGTTTAAAATCTAACTACTATATCGCTATATCAAACTTTTTGTTTATACAAATATTTCATCCAAACTAAATTAATTCCTGCAGTGTGATATAGCTTCTGCACTCCGAAGGTAGCCGTTCTTTTTTCACGTTTTAGTCTTGAAAATCGCTGAAAGGGGCCATCAACTGGAGACCTCCAAAATGGTTACTTGTAGTGGACTCCCTTTAATTCTTGAGAATCGCAGAGAAGGGTGATATGTCTCTCTGTCTCTCTCTCTCTCTCTTTGTCTCTCTCTCTCTCTCTCTTTGTTTCCCGTTTTTTTTTTTTGGTCCCTTTTGTTTGTTTTTTTGTTTTTTTTTTTTTGCTCTCTTCTCTCTCTCACTCGCTCTCTCTCTCTCTCTCTCACTCACTCTCTCTCTCCCCCACTCACTCTCTCTCTGTCTCTCTCACACACACACTAAAGTAGACCTCTAAAATAAACTATTGCTATTCACAAATTATACCTTCAAAATGATAAATTGTAGTGGGGTCCCTTGAATTCTTGAGAATCGCAGAGAAGGGCGATCGAAATTAAAAAAAGTGTTTTGTATGTAAAACTTTGTTGTTTATAAAGATATTCTCACCAAACTCACCCAAACCGAGTCTCTAACGAGTTTATACAATCTGACCAAATTTTATCAAAATCGGGTCACTATATCATATAGCTGCCATAGGAACGATCGGGTAAAAAATGCAATCTGACCAAATTTGGTCAAAATCGAACCACTATATCGGTATATCTAACTTTTTGTCCCTCTCTCTCTCTCGCTCTCTCTCTCTCTCTCTTTTTTTCTCTCTCTCTCTCTTTCTTCTCTCTCTCCCTCGCTCTCTTTCTCTCACACACACAAACACGCACACACTAAAGTGGACCTCCAAAATAAGCTATTGCTATTCACAAAGTATACCTCCAAAATGATAAATTGTAGTGGACTCCCTTGAATTCTTGAGAATCGCAGAGAAGGGCAATGAAAATTAGAAAATTATGTTTTGTATGAAAAACTTTGTTGTTTATAAAGATATCCTCACCAAACTCACCCAAACCGAGTCTCTAAAGAGTTTATACAATCTGACTAAGTTTGATCAAAATCGGGTCACTATATCATATAGCTGCCATAGGAACTATCGGTCGTATGTATGTTTTTGTATGAAAAACTTTTTTGTTTATAAATGTATCGTCACCAACCTTTCCCAAACAGAGTCTCTTTTTGTTTATACAAATATTTCATCCAAACTAAATTAATTCCTGCAGGGTATATAGCTTCTGCACTCCGAAGGTAGCCGTTCTTTCTTTACGACTTAGTCTTGAAAATCGCAGAAAAGGGCCATCAACTGGAGACCTCCAAAATGGTTACTTGTAGTGGACTTCCTTTAATTCTTGAGAATCGCAGAGAAAGGCGATCAAAAGTAGACCACCAAAATGGTAAATTGTAGTGGAATCGCTATGTTTTGTATGAAAAACTTTATTAAGATATCATCATGAAACTTGCCCAAACCGAGTATCTGGAGCGTCTATATAATCTGATAATATTTTGTCAAAATCGGACCCCTATATCATATAGCTGCCATAGTTCCTGTCGTTTTTGTATGAAAAACTTTTTTCTCTCTGCAAATTACTTCCAATCTCAACAATTACTTCTCTTATTATATTATCTTATTTTATTGTATTTCATATAGTTTCCCATAATTTTATCAAAGCCGGACCACATTAATATATAGTTTCTTTAGGATAAAAATTGAGTTTTTGTATAAAATCTTCGTCATCCTCGTCAAGCCGAAGACAGCCTTTCTTCTTGTTATATAAAACAATGTTTTGCACAATATCCATAAACTTTAATATCTCTAAATATATCTAAGTAGGCCCTGAAATTGAAACTCCAACAATTTTTGGTGTAGCTCCGATGCTCAAAAGGAATATTTCTCAGTTCCATTCTAGGCATTGTCCAGTAAACATCTCTAAATTATTTGTGTACTTTTTGTGAATTCTGGGAATGTAAGTTAAAAAAAAATAAATAATACTTCGAATGTTTTGCAAATGAAATCTTATATAACCCTCAGGTTGAAGTGTTGGCTGTAAAAAGAAAACATCCATTGTGTTGGCATCCAGGAACTTGAGACACGATCCACAAGATTACTGAAGGCCCATAAACAGTCACTAGCATCCTAAATAGTACCTGTTTCCGTGAAGGAGTTCATTTAAAGTAAGCACGGTCTGCTATATTTCCAGTATATACCTATAAATATACCTGAAACTATCGTACCACTTATCAGCTACAGTCTCAAGATGTGCTATCCTTGCTACTCGTGCTGTGGACCCTGCGGTGGTTGCTGCGGACCATGCGGTGGTTGCTGTGGACCATGTGGTGGTTGCTGCGGACCATGCGGTGGCTGCTGTGGACCTTGTGGAGGCTGTTGTGGACCATGCGGGGGTTGCTGTGGCGGCTGTGGACCTTGTTGTTAGGAACACCTTCAGAACGAAATTTAGGTACTGCACAATTGGTACTACAAATAAAAACAGTCAATTTGTAATTTTATGTAGAAAATAAATAAAATAACCTGGTTAAATATTTTTATTTTATTTGGATAACGAATATTATTATTATTATTTATTTATTTTGATCATTCCTAGTGCTAGGGCACTAGTCACTATAATTATACATTTTTAAAAAAAATAATTTTACATAGTTTATATAATTTAAATTTAATGTAATTTCCATAATTCTATGTAACTATATTTTTCTTTATTCGAGGCAGCATTGTTTTGCCTTTGCAAATAAATAAATAGAAATGAATTGATTAGTTTGTATTCAGATTTTTCAGATCAGATTTTCATTCTTTTGCCTTCGGAAATAAAAAATAGATAGGAATTTGATTAAAATAAATAATAAATATAATAAGTTGTGAATCAAATAAATATTGTTGAGTGATATAATCCAATCCAATCTTATAGGGTCTTAAGTATGCAGTGTAGACATATGATCGCGGTTTTCTAAGCTTGTTTATATTTATGGCTATTGGCTTGATACACGATATAGTATTTATGATATATATATATGTATTACCCATTTATGATTACATAATACATACATTGAAAGCCCTAAAATAATCAAAGCAGTCTCTGAAATTGATGCTCCAATAATTTGGTTTAGCTTCTATACCCAATATATTTATTTCTCAGTATACCTCAGGCTTGTGCTACAATAAACATCTCTCCATTTTTTATTTCTACGGTGTGAATTTTCACGGGCATGTAAGTTTTTACATATATAGAAAATATTTTGTATAGGTAAAAATAAAATTGTTTTCCAATATGACAATAGGTTGAAGCTTTTGCTTTAAACAGAAAACATCGACTGTGTTGGCACCCAGGAACTTAAAACCATAACCTCACTTATACTGAGTGCCAATAAACGGTCACACTAGCATTCCAAATAGTACCTATTTCCGTGAAGGACTTTGAGTAAATGTAAGTACTTTGAAAAGTCTCGCCTTTATTACGTCTTCAATGATAATTCATCGTTCCATTTAGAAGTTACAGTCTCGGGATGTGCTACTCGTGCTGTGGTTGCGCAGGTTGCTGCGGGGCACGCGGAAGTGGCTGTGGATCCTGCTGTGGACCAGTTTACTCCTGCTCTTATCCTTGCCAAAACCCATGCGAAGGTTGGTGTGGCGTTACTTATCCATGCTGCTAGGGGCCAGCTTCAGAAGGAAGTTCAGGTACTACACATTTGGTAAAACAAGTAAATCCTCACCCTTTGTAAATTTAAATTTGTATAACATCCTATAATTAAATGAAATCAAGTCTGTAATGTTTATTTTATTATTGGGAAGTGGATTACTGATTTATAATATATGGAGCTCTGGAAACTCTTTCCTTGTTTTGACATTTTTTAAAAACATGATCCGCCCCTTTAATCATATTCAATATTTCAATACTTTAGTGGCGCCCTCTTAAGTTTAAAACCAACAACTAACTAGGTTCAAGTCGAGGATGGACTTATACAACTTCCAAATTTACACTGTAGATGGCGTTAAAATTGTCACAAAAACAATAGCTGTTGAATAGAAAAGAGCCAACTTCTTAATTATAATAAGGAGTCTTCATAAAGCTTTTCATTATAAGGGAATAACCAAGCAATAATTTAGTAACAGAAATAATGAATTTTAGACCTAGACCTAAATTCAGTATTTTTTTTGTTATTTTGGCTGGTCTCTTTGTTGGTGCAGCTAACTTCATGTTAGCCGTAACAGTTTCATTTTGAGAATAGCAGTGAGCTAGAACAACATCGCCATTGCGAGTATAACAGAATGTTATTTTACTCTTGAAGACGAGTATGCAGCGCAAATGTTATGCAGTGAAGTAAAGAATGACAAATATATTAAATTATCTTAAGTTAAACGATAATTATGTGTATTTAATTTCAGAATCTGTAAATCTTTTGTTGCGTGCTTAATATTATCTAACAAATTGAGTAACTTATACAGTTAACAGTTTACTTTAGACATATAACATTTTGTTTGGTGAACAGCGTACCACAGATGGGCAATAAAAATTAACATGCCCATTTGAGTATAACAGTAGTTGATTTTACATTTGAAAAAAGTTTAACATAATAGATTAACATTAACAATCTTACAAGCGAACGGTAAAGTCGCGTTTTGGGTGCGTTAAAATATGCATAATTTGTGTATGTGTGTGTGCAATTGATGTGTTAAATTTTAAAATAAAAAACGGCACTAGTTTTCGTACTGAAATGAACATACTCCCCGCTCGTTGAGTTGTTGCTGTGCATTCGTTCGTGGGTGGCGCTTTTCGTAGCTAGATTTTTATTGCGTTTAATATAAATCTAACAATTTACAACAATAAAGTCGAAACTCACGCGTTAACAATTTAACAAAAAGAAGCTAAAAACATATGTACATAAATACATATGTATGTATGTATGTATTTATGCATACAACGCGAGCGTCAATCGGTCGCATTTGGTGAGCAAACCAACAACAACAACAACTGCTCAGAAGCAGCATCGTGTGTACATGTGTCTGTGTGCCAGCGTCTGTTTGTGTGTGTGTGTGTATGTCTCTTTTATGTGCATGTGTGCATGTATGTGTGTGTGTTGCGTCTTTTCACCACAAAAATGTTAATTAAAGTGCTGAAATTTTAAAGAAACGCACTCGATTGCACTGAAACAACTACAATAACAAAATGCTTGCAACAATTCGCTCGCGCAATTGATAAATTGATTGTAGGCTGCGGAGGGGTTGCGGCGGCTGTGCCAGTGAAAAATTCAAAACGCCAATAATTATTTATTTACTTAAAACTCGCCAAATTCTTGTGACTTTCGATAAATTACAACAATCACAATTAAAAACAAAACAATCGCAGAAAGCAACAACAACAACAACAGTACGACGCCCTGTCGCTTATCATTGTATTGGTGAGAGAGAGGCAGCACCTTCAATGTTCGATTTTTACGCTCATTGAGAGAAATCGCTGCTGCTGCTGCTGCCGCTGCCGCTGCTGTTATTGTTGTTTTTGTTGGCATTTTTATCTCATTGCGTTTTTGTTGCTTTAATCAAATTTTTAGTTTGTGCCTCGCGTTCGTTGTTAGTGCAAAAGTGTTTTTAATATTCAAATTTTAATATTTTGTTTGTTTTGCGTACGCCCTGTCCCCCGCGCTGCTGCAACAGCTGCTTGCCACTTTCGACATCACCCACAACGTGAATTGTGAGATTTGCAATTTTCAACATCTGCGAGGTGAGTTTGATCTCTTAACTGATCTTCATTGACTTTAGATTAGGGGTATTACTATTAACGATGTTCCCGTTTTCGATATTGGTCAAAATTTGCGACTTACTTTAAAAGACACTACAGATTTCGATAATCGCAAACATTTTGGGATTTTAATTGGAGAATAAGATTTCAAATTATCCGTAATATTTTAAAATCATTTTGCAATATTTTATATGTATTACAAACCTTTTAAATTGACTGTGTAATTTAATATTCACCGTACCTTAAATTTAATTGAGCCAAAATTGTGCATATCGTTGAGAACCTGCGAAAAACAGTGTTGGAAAATGCGTAAATTGTGTCTTCTGCCTCTCAAAAGGGGAAAATGCGTAGAGATAATGTCTTCTGTCGCCCGAAACGGATTATTTTTTTTAATTTCCGAACGATAGAAAGGACATTAATATCATATTATATCATATCATATCATATCATATCGTATCATACCATATCATTTCATATCATATCATGTATCAAATCAAAATCTATAATATTCTAAATTTATTCAACATTTATATGTCGAACTCGATGTAGACTATATTTTCTATATTGCTGAACTAATATTATCGATCTATTTTTTAAATCTTTGGGAGTACATGCTAGTGTTTCCAATATAAGCGATAAATAATAGTCTGTTCATGTCAAGAATACAAATTTTTAATAGGATAGCTTTTAATAGTGATGGAAAGACTGATTCATCAAAAATCAATAACCGACTGATTCCATAAACAGTTTATGGATTTGTATTATTTTTAGAAATAGCCGTCATAAAAAACTGTTTATAATTTGAACTGCGACATTAAAAGATCTTAAGATATTTACTAGTAATATGTTTATAGCGATTCGAAAAGTTAAAAGTCTGGAAATGGTTATTTTTAAGTAAGTTTTTGATAAAAGCACTAACAACTAAACAGTAAAGCATTTTATGATGAAAAAATAAAAAAACGCCCTAATCAAATTAGGTTTTTAGCAAAGAAAACAACATTAATACAGTTTATTTATCTTCATTCTTGTTTTTTACTCCCTATACCCATAAAATGGGTAAAAAGGGGTAAATCTGTGCAAATGCAGGTAGAAGAATACATCTCCGACCCCATAAAATATATATATTCTTGATCAGTATCAAAAGAAAATTCGATTTGGCCATGTCCGTCTGTCGTGTATAGCAGGCGCAAGTCAGGCTTGTTTTGGATCCGAGATATTCCCCCCACACCCCCGCAATTCGATAAAAACGTTTTAAACCAACAATTTTAAAGATATAGCTTTGAGGATTGACATGCCTAATACTTCAGTCACTCCTAATCTACTGTCTAAATTTCAAGTCAATCGGATAATAAACACGGAAGTTATTCACGACAGAAGTTTCAGTGCTACAGAGCGGGGGAAGAAGCAGCACAGTCACATCAAATGCCTCGCTAGCACTGTTGCTTGTATGTGTGTGTAAGTGTACGAAGTTTTAGACCTGGGTACAGGGAGTTACGCACTCGGGTATACTCGACTAGAGCATTCCTACTTGCTTGTTATCTTAAAAGCTTGATCAAACACGATTCTAGGCATAAACTTTTCCAGTAATTGTACAATCTATAAATGCCACTCTATAGTACAATAGCCATCGTAAAAGTGAAATAGTTATAACAATTCCATCGCAGCCCACGCATCTCAGGCACTTTGAATTGTTTACTTAGCTGAAACAAATCGAAGAGAAATACATTTCACGAATCAAAAATTGCTTGAAATTTTGATCTCTGTGTAAATAAAACATGCAAAGCGAATAGAAAGGCAAAAATTTCACTCAAAATGAAATGGATTGTATGTTTCTATACACAGAAATATATAGATATATACTTAGTTTGCATAAACAGAGGATCGAAGAACTTCTGTCAGCGGTTGACCGAAATGCTTTGAACTTGAATTGCGCAGAATGTAGATAGATACAAAGAAAAATACAACTACAGATACAGATACATGTGTATAGACAAAGATACATTGCGAGAAAACAGAATATTCGCTCGTCTTCTAAGCGCCATTCAAATCTTTTTTTTCCTCTTTTTTTTTTGTATTTTATATTTTTTTTTTCGTAAAATCTCGTTCAACTCGTTCCGCAAGTTCACTGCGCTTCTCTTTCTCTGTCTCGCTCTCAGCTGCTTTCTCGCTCCTTTTGCCTGGCTGCCCTGTTAGCCCTGAGAATTGGGTTGTGTGCTGAACTGAACTGAACTGAACCGAACCCCACAACCCCCTAGACAGTCTTGAGCTTTGTATTTGTATCTGTAGCTGTGTATCTGTATCTGTGACTGCAATTAGGCAATTAAACTGCGCACACTGCCGGCCAGGCCCACAAATTGATCTCTTCCGGCTGTAACAATAATGAGCACTAGGTTCGGGGCACAAAGGTAAGGCTCTACAAAGGCCGTTAGATAACCAACTGATATTTAAAGTTCAACTCGGTATCTTTCTCTCTCTCTCTGGAGCGAGGATTTCAGGCCTCACACACAAGTGAAAAATTTCAATTGAATTGAATTGCATCCTCATTAAAAAAGCCAACCTCCAACCCATTTAGTAAACCCATCAGGGGCGACGCTTTAACCTCATTGGCGCTGATTTGATTATCGCACTTGGCGACGGTTTCAATTTGAAAAATAAAATATATATTCTTTTTTTTATCAACATGAAATTGAATGCTTATTTCATGCTCAGCTGCGCAGTGTGTGTGCTCAGCTTATTAGGGATTTGTTAGCTATTTTCAGACCCTTTTATAAAAGTAAAAAAACAAATCTCACATGGCCTAAATCTAGGCTAAGTCGCTGTGTGTATACATTTTAAAATGTATCTTGTAATACGCATATAATCATATCAAGATTTATGGTCACGAAGATTGTTTGCTTAGGAGTATTATCGTGTTGAGGAATAGCCAAATGATTGAGCCCCAAATTCGAATCCCAATCATGACTTATAATTTATATATGTATACAACATCATTGTATAATCAATATTGCAATTTGTCGCCAATTGGCGTTGACCGATGACCACATAATAAATTACATTTAAATAAATATCAGAAATGGTATTTATACTCGCTTAAAATATGACCACATTTCGCTTGTCTTTCTTTCCAGTCTATTTAGTCTGAAAGCTAACAGTCCAGCCTGATGTTAAATAACGAAACATGGTCTATCACTGTAAATGTCGATATTGCACTGTTAATGTTAACCATTGCTGTTAAACATAGTCTGTAAATGTTGATATTGATTAACATAAGCATTGATGCTACTACGAGTTATGTTAATGTGACTGTAAATGTTGATATTCCACTGTTAATGTTATTCATTGATGTTAAACATAGTCTGTGACTGTAAATGTTGATATCGCAAGGCTTATGTTAATCATTGATGCTACTACGACGATGTTAATGTGACTGTAAATGTCGATATTGCACTGTTAATGTTAATCATTGATGTTAAACATAGTCTGTGACTGTAAATGTTGATATTGCACTGTTAATGTTAATCATTGCTGTTAAACAGAGTCTGTGACTGTAAATGTTGATATTGCACGGCTTATGTTAATCATTGACGATGTTAATGTGACTGTAAATGTCGATATTGCACTGTTAATGTAAATATCAGTATTTAAAACTGGTTTTATCCGAAATGTAATTGCTTTTGAAACAGTTACAGTTATCGAAACTGTGTCTGACGACCTATTATACTCAAGTCATACCCCGACACGATATTTGTGCATAAAAGCGACTATACCGATCGAATAAACAGCTTACAGCTGGCGTTTTAATATCAATGTTAACTTTTCGTAAACCTCCCTGCCATTTATCGATAACATGCTGACAACTTCTCGGGTTGAAACTGCCACAATTGTACACAATATTCCATATCTTCAACACGAAGAAAGAATAACGAAATTGAACTTGACGACAACTACTTTGAACTTGAACTTATAACTAAGCCCTAGTCAATAGATTTTATACTTAAAACTTTGAGATAATGTTCATAATGGAACCTTATAAGAAACCTTTTAAATTAGATCCCTAGCAGACAGATTTTAAGGTTCGAACCTTGTGATAACTTTTAAAATGAAACCCAGTTGACAGATTTTAAGGCTAGAACTTATTTACCGATCCTTGCCTAGATAAATCTCTTTGTAAGTATATAATTTTCTTCATATTTTTTCTCCTTTGTCCACTTCCTATCTATGTGAATTTTACACGCATTATCATCGTCATCATTAACTCACACACTTGAACATTGTTGTTTGAGCTGTTAGTTACGCACACTTGGGCCCAGTTTACATCATCTTGGCATGTGAAAAGCGTTTCCGACTTCCGCATGGGCGTTACAATTTTGTATTTGGTTGGTTGGTACACTCTTGGCTTGGACAAAGCCAGTATATATAGTAGCATTTTCCTGTTAGATGTGGAGGAGGAGGAGGGCCAACAACTTATTGATTTTACAGCTACTTTTCGATGTTAAAGCTCAAATTAGTTTGTTTTGGTCGCGTGCCGAACACGCGTCCAGTGTGTTTTTTTCTCGCCACCTGTCCAGGGAGGAGAAAAACGAAAAACCGCCCGCTTTTTCACATTTTCCTAAATGTAGACGGGGGCTGGTACTGCGGGGTTGACATGCATCGCCTGTTTCCCGGAATGTCGACCAGGACAGGTGTAATCGCGGGGTTCTCTTGGGCACGCGCCATGTGGACTGAGGGCTAGAGGCTAGGGTCTAGTGGCTAGGGCTATGGCTATAAAGAAAATCAATTGTGGCCTTTTTTGTGGGTCAACTTTTTTTGTTTCGTAATGCGACTCAAAGTTTACATCATCCCATTCTCCGCATTCTCCCAGGGCGCTGAACTTTTGGAGAGGGCGCCAACTTTATATCGTTTACACAGCACTACAAGGCGTGGGCTCTATATGCTTTCAACTAAACTCTACACTCTACTGTGTGCACTGTGCAGTTTAGTCTCCATTCTCCAATCACTGTCGCTTACTTGGCAGCCAGCCGCCCTCGCTACCCACCCCCTCTTGCCGTTGGCTGTTTTTCATTCATTTTTTCGTTTGCATTTTTGTTTTTAGTTTATTTTTAGCTGCTTGCTGATAAAAAGCCAAGCGAACTCTTTTTTTTATTCTTTATTTGTGGAAATGTTGCGCTCAGCTGAAAGTGTGTAGGTTGAGCGGATGAGGTTGGGGGGGAGTGAGAGGTTCCGGCAACCGGGAATCTCCTTTTTATGTAAATTATTTTGCTTGTTTCACTTTTCCTGCCATACAAATTAGATAGAACTGTTTGGGGAAGCTTAAGCTGCCCACGCAACTATCAAAATATTACATAAAAATGTTACTTTGTGTTCAGTCTACTGCGCAATAAGTTTCAAGAAAGTTCTATTAGTGTTAGCAGCGTCAAAATAGTTGCATTTACAACACTGGGAAGCTTTTAAGTACTGGCTGCGTTCAACAACACTGGTTAACAACACTGGTCAAAAATATTATGCAAGTCTGAAACGAAATAGAACCGAAACTATCTCGATAAATGTGACGTCAGAAATATATTCGTGGTCACACTTAAGTCTGAAACGAAATAGAACCGAAACTATCTCGATAAATGTGACGTCAGAAATATATTCGTGGTCACACTTAAGTCTGAAACGAAGTAGAATCGAAACTAATAGGCTATTCACACTGAGCACATCATCGGGGAACGCATGGGAAGATGGTGGATGGTGGAACACCGATTCACACTGCCACCATCTACCATCAATTCAACCTTTGGCGTCAGCAGACAGAAAAATTTGTAAAATATTAATTAAAATGAATTTCATTAAGAAATTGGCTGTTGTTGTTGCTATATCGCAGCATAACAAGGATTTAATTAATAAACTAATGACGGAACTCGATAAAATAGACGTCAAAAATAGTATTAGAGCAGCAGGCGGTCATTTTGTCATTCTTGGAGCGATATATGTATATGTTCTACTTAGACTTCAATCTACCATAACTTTGTCGAATCAGAAGGCTTATTGGAATAAATTAAATTTTGGTCATGGTTTATTCCCTAGATGGACTTGGCATTTCATAATTATTATATAATTATATTAGTCAGAAGTAGCGCAGCATTGCGCGTAATTAGATCAAGGTTTAATAGTTTTAGGTTATAATAATTGCCCTTTTATAATAAAAGGAAGTTTTCCTTAGAAATTTCTATGACTTTTATTTATCAAACGTTGATAAGTATCAGTGTAAATTGATACCTAAGAAATCATAAATATATATTTCTACGAAATGTGAATTCAATAAATATTTCAGACGACCTTATCGGTACTCCCCAGAACCAATAAAACAGTTACCCAAGTAGAACGCATATCTAACAATATAATACCAAGAATCAGTGGGTTTCTGGAGGGTAGTCCACCTCTCTGACAATGTACACACTGCGATAAGAAAAACGGCGAAACAATTTGAAATCAAACAAGTGCAAAATATACAGCGATATTTAATGGCCATACAATTTGTATACCATTTAATTTATTGCAGTTCGTTGATAAAGACAACAAAAAAAACCAAAAAAAATAAAAAATAGATAGCAGTTTACCTATGATAAGAAAAACGTTGCTCATAAAATTAACACAACAATTACAAAATTTTCAACATTTTTGCCAACTGGACAATAATGTAGAAAGAGACTTGAAGAGAGTCCGCCAGCGATTAGGCCCCGTCGAGTTGATGATAAGCCATGCGTCCCCGTACACCCATGCGACCTTGGCTAATAAAAAACAAAAAAAAAACATAATCAACAATACTATATAGTAAATTTTTGTTGACAACAAATTGGTCTCGCATGCAAATTAGCTTTTGTTGCTAATGAAAACAAAAAAAAATAACAAAAAAACCATATTAAAAACCCTATATGTAAATAGAGCAATGGCGATGAGAGAAACGGGTTTATCAGGGTGCAGAAGCACCGAAAAACGATACGATTAAGTATATTCGGCATTTGTTTGAAAGAAATAATATAAAACGTTCCAAAACCGGTAATAACAAAAATAAAACACAGTTTTCGTAGAAATATTCAGTTGTGTATTTAATTATACTCATTTTATGGTTTGAATTCAATTTATTTTTACTCCCTGTACCTATAAAATGGGTAAAAAGGGGGTATTGGATTTGTGCAAAGTATGTAACAGGCAGAAGGAGACATCTCCGACCCTATAAAGTATATATATTCTTGATCAGTACCAAAAGAGATTTCGATTTGGTCATGTCCGTCTGTCTGTCCGTATGTATGAACGCGTCGATCTTACCAAATTTGGAATGTAAGTTCGTGTATAACAGGAACAGGTCAAGTTTATTTTGGATCCGAGATATTACCCCCCGCTATTTGATAAAAACCGTTTTGAAGTAAAGGTTTTAAGATATAGCTTTGGGATTTGGCATGTACAATACTTAAGTCACTCTTAATCTACTGTCCAAATTTCAATTCGATCGGATAGAAAAAAGGGAGTATTCAAAAAAAAAATTCAGTACTGCAGCGTGGGGGAAGAAGCAGCACAGCCGCCACTTAAAATGCCTTGCTTGCGCTGTCGCTTGTGTGGTGTATGGATGTGTCTTTGTGTATATGTAAGTGTAGGAAGCTGCTATCGGAAATTTTTGACCTGGGTACAGGGAATTTTGTAGTTGGGTATGCTCAATTCATTCTTACTTGTTTATTATTAGCTTTTAAGTAAGGCATCCGTAATAATAGGTAGTTTGCGGTGCTTTTCCAACCTTTAGGAAAGTTTTTTTTATGTTCATGTTAGTTAACATTATGTTAAATTTGAAATAAAACTAAACTAGTGTTTTTTCTTGTCAACGAAATGTTAGAAATTTGCTTAATCGATGAGTTACTAGGATGGGTTGAGTGAAAATTAAAGATCGTTGCTTAAAATTTAACATCTGGGTATCAACCTCTTTAATTTTAACAGATCTGTTAATAAGCGCACGAAAAAAAAGAAAATCGTTTTAATTAATGAATATTAATTATAAAAGTGAAACGCTTAAATGACGTATTATGATAACAATTGTTTTCGATATCTTTTAAAGAAACACATTTTTTATCCAATTGTTTTTGAGTCTTGGTACAAAAGAGAAACAGCTGAAATAACTAAAAAATAATAAAAACAGTTTGTGCTTTCCAATTTTGTATAAACAATAAGTAAATATGTACAATTGCTATGACAGTTGACAGTAAATTTCTATCTGTCATAACTATGCATGATATTTGCGAGGGAGAAACAGACGGACGTGACTAAATCAAGATTATATATGTATATATATCTTATGTAGTCGAAAATGTCTTCTTCTATGCGTTACACCTTACGTGATAAAATGATAATACCTTCTAAAAGTATGCCTTGTTGAAGCCTAAGTAATGCAAATCACAGCTTGGCAAAACTGTTACTCAGTCACGTTATATCGCGCTTTCCTTCCTTTGCGAAGAACTCAACAGCTTGCTGTTAATAACACTGGCTTAACATAACATAGTGCTGTGAATGTGCAGAGGTCATGGCGCTGCTGTTGTTGTAGTTTTTATGCACACAAACATATGTATGTATGTGCGTACGTGTGTATGTATGTACGCTTTGTTGGCGACATTGCTACGTCATTTAGAATACGTCACTGGGTCGCAGACTTGGCTGCAAATATATGTATATATGTATTTGCATGTATGTATGTGTGTAGTTGTCGCTGCCAATGTATGTAGTTGTTGTTGTTGTTGTTCTTGTTGGGGTTTGCCGTTAATGAGGCGACTGTTTCCCCCAGCATTATAGAAATTACAATACCAAAGCAGCCTCTGTGTCTCTCTAGGTTATGTGTGTGTGTGTGTGCGCGTTAAAACTTTTGCCGTTTTAAATGTGAGAGAATTCGTTGGTGTTGTTGCTGTTGTTGTTGTTGTTGTATTCAGTTCACTTGGGCTCGGAAACAAGTTCCGCCTGCCTTTTGTTTTGCCTCCGTTTGTGTTGTTGTCGGTTTTGTTGTGGCAAATGTTTAGCGGTTCTTTTTTTTTATTTTTTTTTTTGGTGCGCTTAATTGTTGCAGCTGCCGCTGCTTTGGAGGTTATTCTTCAACTATTGCCCAATATTCATTTCTTGAAGCGTGAAAAAAGCAACAAAATATTATTGCGCTGTTTTTATTTGAATTACGAAAATGTTTCCTGTATTTTATATTCGTTTTCCTAGCCTTTTCTTAATCTTGAAATAAATGTTTTCATGAAAGGCAATCGAAAATGAAATGCATTTCAAAACAAGTAAGAACGTTGCAGTCGGGCGTATCTAACAGCAGAATAGTCTGTTCCCAATCCGGTTTAATGTGCTTATGTGTGATTTCGCGAATAAAACTTTAGTCTGTTTGCCAAATTTGATGACTCTACCTGTACAGGTGTGGTAAATATAGATTTTGCTCATTTGCGGGCGAAGGGGGTGGGGATGGGAAATATTTTTGAATGCACATCTGTCAGGAATCTCAACATTAGTGTGTATGCCAAATTTGGTGACTATAGCTTTAAAAATGTGGAAAATACGGTGTTTTGACAAATTGTTGTGGAGGTACCGCGGCGATATTGACACTTTATAAACTGAGGGTATACACCAACATGTGTACCAACTTTGGTACCTCTAACTTCAAGGGTGTGGATAAAAATGGCGTTCATACAGACAGACGGACATTTCACAAACCCCTTAAAGGAAAGGAGTATAAACAGCATTTCATGAATTTGACTTACATTTCATGATATGATGAGTCGCAGCCAACTTAACTCCGTACAACAGCAAGCTTTTATTTAAGGTTATGTCTGTACAGCTTGTTTTGTGGTTATGTACATCAATTTATTAAAGTAGTGATGAACAATATGTATTAACATAATTGATAACTATTAACTGTGTGTAAAATCTCGTCCCAACCCAATATAAAATTGACCTTATTCATATATTCCAAGATGTCATCTGTGATATATCGGACATTTCCAAATCATTCCGAAGTGTTTTGCGATTTAGTGTTCCCATTTACGAATTAATTAACTAATTTACATTCCAATTCGTTTTCGACTTTGTTTTCTCTCGTTTTCAAATGATTTAGCAACCGTTTTACGTTTTTCACCAAAAGTTTTTAAGTATTTTCGGAACTCAAGATTGGAAATGGAAATAGGATAGAATTTATTATTCTAATGAAAGTATTATTATAATTTATGAAGCTTTCTTTTCTCTTAGCCTAGTCCTTAGAAAACTAGCATTGTAATGCAATGATTTATCGTATATTGCTGGTAATATATCAAGTATACGAGCATATTATTTCGCAATATATTCTAAATGTCTAGCTTTCATATAAAGACATCACCAAATTGAAGATTTTATGAATGAGCACAGTATAGCACAAAAAAGAAGAATGTTTGCCGAAAAATAGCTTCAAATAATAGATATATACATATGTATGTATATATATTCTTTGTCTCAAATTTGATTAACGAGACATCATCGCAAACTCACGAAACAGCCAACAAATCAAAGCGAAACAATCTCCAAGAGCTTAAAACCCACTTGACCACTTGACTCAGGCAACTTTTTTTATTCTACTATGTTTCTTCAAAATCGCTGAACCGGTCAACAAACCACAAGAAGATTATATACAAAATCAGGAGTTGAAAACTGTGTCGAGTTTTAAGGGAATTTAAATATGCAACTGTTGCTCTCAAAGGGGGGACTAAAGGGTTTTTCTTTTGCTGTTGGTTCTAGGTGAGTGTCCTGGAGCTGTCATTTGATATTACTTGCTCCTAACTCGTTTCATGTTTGCTTCTTCTTCTTGCCTTTGCACTTCCAAGTGCTTGTGATGAAGCAGTCGAAGGGGGGAGGTGACAACGACAAGTGCAGCAGAGTATGTCCCAAGTTGTAGTTCGTATGTACATACATTTAATATGCAGGGATGTTCATTAAATACCTGTTTGAGCATAGAAGGGCAAGGCAGTAATAATATTATTTTTAAGTTTAAGAACGGTATTCCTGATTGAAATTATATTCAAGGCGTAGTCAAGCAATTTGAAACCAAACTAATTTTATTTTTATTTTCCTTAACCACGGTAAAGCTGTTCTACCAGGTACCAGTGGACCTCCTTATAAACATTTCCCTATTTGATTTCTGTACAAATGTGTACTGTTACTGGCAAATATCTGGTCACACTGTTATCGAGAGTAACATGCCCGCAATCACAGTTCTGTTATTAACAGTCACAGTGCCGAGAGCATTAACAGTCCAGATTAACATTAAAAGTTCTGTTCCCATTCACAAGCATGATATTAACATTGACCGTAACATTATTACCTGCTGTTAATATTGCTGTTAGCAATAACATTGCAATATCGAAATTAACAGTCAGAGATCCTTACTTAACAGCACTCATTCTCTGGGTATACTATAATTAAGGAACACCCCTCGCTTATGTTATGCATGGGGCTCAAGGACGTTCAGCTGCATCTTTTTTTACAGAGGAATGAGCATACTTACAGTACAGTATATTATAGTATGTAGTAAAAGTATGCGCCCCAACGCTGACGTTCTGAGTGGTATATGTTACGTTTGCTTGACTGGTTGGGGGGATTTTGTGTTGTTCTGTGTCTTTTAATTAAGTTCTGCCACTGATTGCCACAGTAAGTGGGGCATTTGAGTCTCATTGGGGCGTGCCAGAGAGTTGTTAGCTGTGCTTAACGGCTTGAATAAGTGATGATTAGGAATCAGCGCGAAAATAAATGAGTTTTCAAATCCCCTTTGAAATGAGAATGTTTCAAACTCTGTAGTAAGAATAACTAATTTTATAAACGCTAGCCATTCTATCCAAGCAGCAGCTTACAATTTAATTATACTAAGTATATCTAGCAAAAGGGAACAGTCTTTAATGAAACCATATAATACTATATGCAATCTATTTGAGTTGAGTTGACTCTATGGCAACTAGTCTTTCTAGGTTAATCAGTTTCATATAGCTGCTCTCCTCTAAGGGAACGGATGGAAATTAAGTTTTATGTAAAGTTCTTAACCAGTTTACCATATTTAATCAAAATTGAATAACTAGAAGAACTGAGAACTAACCAGTTTCTACTAGTAATTATAATAAATAATACTTCTTATTTGTAAAATTATATGAAAATAATCGTAAACAATTGTTAGGCTTAGAGCAATAAATGAAATATCCAAAAATTGTTTTTTAATATTTATATTATTGGTACTATACCTCATTATAGTTACTGTCCTTGGTTTTAAAATTAGATCAAATTATCAGGTCCGCAAGGATATTAAATCTTTGGCACCCTGTAAATAGCGGTTCATTTTTGTTCATATTGAAAGTAATACTAGATATGAATTATATATACTTGTAGCTGTAGGCATTATAACTGGAATACAGATGAATACAACTTAAGGAAATTCCCATAATGAAATCCGGTTTCCTGAGAGAGTTATGGAATGCAATTTATTCATTTCAGTATTATATAATTTTAGTTAATCTGACTTATTGCGTCTATACTATGCTTATATAGCAAAATTACTGTGAGTCATTTTGATTCATGAAATAACAATGCGCAGCCAACTTAACTCCGTAGTCTAAATAACAGTTTCTCTCCCTCTCTATATCTAGGTATCTCCTTCTCTGTTGAATTTGGAAGTTAAGCGTAAAGAGGGATACTTTTGAATTTGCAAACTGAAGAAATCACGGGATACCATTGCGTAAATCACATATAATACGATGCAGTCTCTTGGGGATCTGATCACATCATTTTTACCCTATTTGCTGTGGCTTTCAGCTTCTCACAAGCTGTTCCAAACTCTCAAAAGTCAAAACCTGTTGTGGGTTCTTAGCCACGCATTGAGTGACCAAGCGAAAGATGTCTTCGGGCTGGTCTGTCTCAAAACCCCTTTCATTTCCCCCCCACAGCGTGGCTACTGTAATTCAATCACTTTTCACACTGCCTTCCATCACTCTGTGGTCTCAAGTGTCCACAACTCGTTTGGAACGCCCAACATTCATTTGGAGCTTGAAGCTTGGAGCTTTCAGCTGGGAGTTGGGAGCTGAAGTTGGCCGTCTGCAATTTAAACGCATTTGGACTTTGATTAGATACAAAATATGTACATATAAGTAAATTTAGAGCTGCGGCTACTGGGGGAACGAACGTGTTGAATGTTGCGCATAATGACGATGCGGATACACAAAAAGTTGTTATTAATTTTCGCCGGCCTTAATTGTGGTGTATTCCTAGGGTTAAAGGCCTTTTCGGCACCCCAGTCCCCAAAGCAAACGACTTCAACACTTTAATTCCAGTTGCGTGTCAAGTCATTTTCCATGCCAGTCGCGTAGTGGCCCCAAAAATTTACTCGAAAATAGACCAACCGTAAAATGTGTTGGCATTTTGCTTAAAGTTTTGCAAGTTTTGCTTTACAAAACAGGCAATTCAGCGAAGTTTTTGCTGGTAGTTTGGATTCCACATCGCTTCGAATATATATATGTATTATATCTTGAGTAAAACTAGAGATGTGGAAGTCACAGTGACAACTGGAACTGCTACTTTCAAATATCAGTAGAAAAACTTTTCTGTTCAAAAATATCTAGTACTAGAGTCTTCCACCGTTTTTCCGACCATGTGGTTAAATTTCCCAAAATCGCTTATACACGTGTCGAATTATTTTACGTGAAGAGCTTTCAAAATGAATTTGAAGGTGATCGGACTAAAATTACACTTTCGCCCATACAACCTTGAGACACCCATTTTCCGCCCATGGGAGTGGATTTTCCAAAAATATGAAATATGTGTCAAATAAATTTTTGTGTAGATCTTTGAGAATGAGTTTGAAGCCGTTGGGATGGTAAGCAAAAAAGTTTCATACAACAGTTTTCCGCGATTCTCCACGCTTGTGGGTGGAATTTTCCAAAATCCCGTCTTAATGTGCACTTTCATCATACTAGATGGAACCTTCTGTGAAAATTTCAGCATTTTGTGTTTGGGCTGTACGATGATTGTCAGTCAGTCAGTCAGCTCGAACTCTTTTATATCTTTAGATATGTGTGTTTTAAGCTACCATTTTAGAAAATGTATTATTAAAGTCTTTCTATCATTAAGTTACATTCTGCAATCTAATTAAACTTGGCTAGACACTGAAAATGTCCTTTTCGCTTGGGGCAGTGTCATGTAAGGTTGTCGGGCTAAAATATGAAAAGATAATTTAGTTTTCTAAATGTTGCAAATATCATTTGTCTGTTCGCTTAAAAAGAGACCCAAAATTTCGTTATTCTTTCCATTGCGACAGATTCCAGCTTATTATGAAGGCTGTGATGTAAGCTGCTGTCCCTTAAAATTGATTCCAACACTCTTGTTAGCCTTGTAAATATCTCAGTTCCGCTCTGTCCAATTATTACCTCTCCATTTTCCAGTTTGCATTACGATTTACTTGCAACAAAAAACCTTACGTACCCTTTGGCTCAATTATAATAAATGTTATCATCCATTCTCCTTTGACTCTAATGTATCCTTTGTAAAAAAATCTTTTAATGCGTTACCTTCGACCTTTACATTGACGTCATTTGGCTACATTAAGCTGTGAGTTGGACCATGGCAGCAACTATGGCCAATAAATTACTCCCAACGGGTCAGAACTGCCATAATCGAAGGGTTTATATTCACCCACTTTCTGTTTGACTGAGCATTGATAAACATAATCAATATATAAATAATTATAATAAATATTGAATATCGAAATAGGTTCTGTGACTGTTAATAACGATATTGTGTTATGTTATATTGATGTTAATGTAGATATCAATGTTGACAACTGGTAATGTTAGCACTGTGACTGTTAATAACGACATTGCACTGTTAATGTAAATAGCAATGTTAACAGCTAGTTATACAGGCACTGTGACTGTTAATAATAACATTGCACTGTTAATGTTAATATAAATTTCAATGTTAACAACTGGTAATATTGACACTGTGACTGTTGATAGCAACATTTCACTGCTAATGCTAATGTAAATATCAATGTTAACAGCTGGTTATACAGGCACTGTGACTGTTAATAATGACATTTCACTGCTAATGTTAATGTAAATATCAATATTAACAGCTGGTTATACTGGCACTGTGACTGTTAATAATGACATTGCACTGTTAATGTTAATATATATTTAATGTAAAATGAAGTTAATAATATTTATATAATGTTAACAGCTGGTTCTACTGGCACTGTGACTGTTAACATCAAGAATCCGTCTGTTAGCGCAACTGTTACTGTTATAGCGGCTATGTTACGCTCGATATACAGTCACAGTATGACAGAATACTGGTCAGGTCTAGCAAGATACAAATGTACAAAATATGTGTAAGGCTTAGACCAAGATATACATTTTACCAAGGTCTAAAGTACCCCACTTAACCCTACTTATAATAATAAATTATTAACTGATATTCTCTATTAAAAATCAGACTGCGCGCTTGCTCAAGCATTAACAAATAAATAATATGCTTATAAATTATTGACTTCAATAAAAGATCCCAATAAATATTGCTCAAGACAAAAATCACAAGAGCGGAAGCCCAAACAATGCCTCCTTTTGTATACGGTGCAAGTAATCCAAGTCAGGGCCAAGGTTTCCATTTGGTATGCAGACCGAACCCCAACCGTCGCGACGACATTCTTTAATCATTTTTTTTGAAAAGTCCACAAAAGCCGCGTACAAAATGTACACAAATTTTAAAATGCCGGGCAAGTTCAACAGCACGCCGTCGGGGAAATATCCACACTGAAGGTACATAAAAAAAGAGATCAACAAAAACTGTTAGCCTCCAATTGCAGTTGCAGTGTAATGCAGTCACCTTCGGGCATCGGGTCCAGCTTCAATGCCGTCAACTATTTCAGTTGCAGTTGCAATTGCAACTGTGCCCCAGTTTCGACAGACAGACCGACCATTCCGATTTCAATTGTTCAACGTGGGAATGTCGCCCAACTGAAACAAAACTAAGCTAAACTAAACTAAATTAACTTAACTAAACTAAACTAAACTAAACTCGTCGCCGCCATTGGCAAAATTTTAAATTAAAGCATTTCCGCATTTTGTACTCCCGGCGGATCCAAAATATAAAGAGGGGGGGCACTTGTCGTGTCGAGTGGACCGACGTGAGACGGATGAAGAGAAGCATGCACATAGCTTATTTCCAAAGCCGGAAAACATTTGCTGATGAGCTAGTTCAGCTCTTTGGTTCGCTTGTGTGTGTACTCGACACACAAACCAAACACTAAGCGAGTGAAAATGTGCAGAACTAGCTAAATATGTACATAACAACCAATTTGATACCCTATAATCCAACACTTCCAACAGACTTATTCAAATTTAAGCTAGCTTCGATTGATGTTCAATCAAGAAAGATGTTCTAATGCTCCTTTTAATATGTTCGAAATAGACACAAAAGTTGACTATAAATTAGTTTAATTTCATTAAATGTACAACTAGTTTATGCTGTCAAAAAGTTAGTAGTTCCCAAGTTATATAAATATGCAAAATTTAGAAAATAAATAATTAAAAAATATATGTACAACGTACAATGTTTTATTTAAAGCTAAATTTTAATTTGTAGTATTTTTCCGAGTTTTAGCGATTGCTTTTCAACAGTAACATTTCTTTAGTTTACTTAATGAATTTGCTGTTTAAAAAATAATTAATATAGATTACAAAGGAAAATGGGGAAGAAAACCTTTAAAAAATATATGTTCTCTACAGTTTATTTGGGTGTTTGAATTTGACAGAAGTCATTTGGTTTTATCATCATAGTAGTATGAGTGCCATTGACAATATATTATTATATATTTTTAATATATAATAATTAATTTTATTAAATATAGTAATATACAAATAAAATTGACAACAAAGTTGGTCGAGCACTGTTAAAAGGAGATTCAAGACATTTTAGAGCTTGTATATTTTAAATAAATAATAAATAAATTTCTCTAAAAATCAATAAGATTTTAAAATAGTTTCCTAAACGTTGTTTGCACTAGACTTAGCATTATATTACTTCCCAGAACTGAGAAATTCTTATTATTATAGCAACAAACTGAGAAATACTTATCGCAAACACGAACTAAAACAATTAAAGAATCCTTTAACATAACAGACCATTTTGAGTATAACAGAACAAGTGAATTCTGTTAATTCTGCTCATTTAACATTTCCCATTACCAATATAGAAGCGCACAGTCAGCTACAGTTATGGATTTATGGTAAATTGAATATAGATTTTAATTATAATGTTGCTTATTATAGTAATGATGCTCCAGACAATAATTAATCAAAAATCACGTAGCTTGCCACATCATTTTGAGTATAACAGCTCGATTCGAATGTTAATTAATTAATTTGCATGTTAATTAACTTCAAAAACATCCGGTGCGCGATTGTCCCGTGATTCCTCACCTTCTATTTCACAATATTATAACAAGTTTGCATTGACACCTAACTACACAGTTTGAGAGAGAGCTGTTTACAGGGTATGCCAGGGACTGCCCAATTTGTGCTCTTCTAATATGGCATTACTTTAGCGTGGGCTTATTATTTATTTATGCACATTTTGCATAGTTAGTTTTCTTGGCAATTATTTTGCAAACCCAGCCCCAGTACAGAATGGAGTAGAATAATAGAAACTACCCACTCAAGCGATGTGCGGGTGCCAACCAACTTCTATGGACATTCATCAAAAGTTGAAGTAGTTTGAGAATTTTGCATTATTTATGCACTCTTAAGAAATAATTGCAGTGTAGCTGGAAATTGTATGTCGAGGAGGATATGCCGAGGTAAAACTTCCCCAAAAAGTTCTTCAGATTTATTTGGCAACTCGAGTAGCACTAATTAAATGGTAGCTTACACAAATTAAACAGGCTCAGTATTCGTTGGGATTCATAGTGTAGTAGGATGTAAACATACATGTAAAAAGGTTGGCAGCGCTAGACAGGAGTTAACAGCAGGCTAACAGCTGTTAACATTAGCAGAGACACAGAGAAGTCGTCATAAAAAGAAGTAGAAAAGCAGAGATCGGAAATTAAGTTGAAAGTTGTATTAAGCCGTGAATGCAGAACGTTATATGAAAAGGAACAGTTGTAAAGCCGTGAATACCGTCTGTCTGTCAACCAAAACCAACATTAATCTAAATACTATATAATTCTTAGCTCTAATTTCAAAATAATATTAAATAAAGAATATTGTTAATAAACAACTATTCACATACATATTGTTTAGGGTCACACTGACACTGTTATATCTGTTAAATAACATTAGCATTAACATGATGAGCACTCTGTTAGATCGTAATGTCTGTAAGATTAACAGAACGCGAGTCAGTTTGTATTCGTTCGTGGAACTAATAAGAATCAAGCTACGCCTTATATTGCACATTATTAATAAACTAAAGTATAAACTTAAAGACACCCACAATAGTAAGAATTTGTATATATATTCTTAACTTATTAGCATTTCAAAACAATAGACAAAGAAAATCTTATTAATGTGTTTACCTTATTCATATTTATTTGAACTTATTAAATTTACTTGCAGGTAAATACTTGAGAGTTACTTCAAAATTTCATTATAGTTCGTCTCTAGCGTAGACAGGGAATTTCAGTTTTTAAACACCTTTAGCTTTTCCCTCTCAAATAAATAAATGTTAGCATAGCCAACTTGAGTTTGTTAATGTAATTAATGTTGTTCTTATTCGATTTTTATAGAGAGAAGTTGTGTAGCTTCTGATCAAATTATGCAATCTGGCGCTCTTGTATCGCCTCACACTTAACCATAAATAAAGCCATTAGTTTCTGTGCTGACCTCGTGCTAACCAAAACACCAAAAAAAAAAAAAAGAAGGCGCCAGTAAACGCCAGCATATGTATATTCTACTCGGCAATTCATCTCTGTGCGCCAATTCGCATACAAATAAATGAAATTAGATGGCCAAGTGGTCGACTTGTTTAGCTGGACACGCGCCACATGATAAACAACGCCCCAAAAGCAGCAGTAGCAACATTAGCAGCAGCAACAACAACAACAACTACGTCTGATTAAACAAACTAATCAGACAGCTGCAGCAAACAAGTTAGCGACAAACTTTCAGCGTAAATACAAACAAAACAGCTAACTCAAAGACACAGCAATTTGGCGGAAATGACAGCATTGTCAACAAAATTACACAAATTAACGCCAAAACGGTATGCCAAAGACACAAAACAAGTAAGAACTGAATATACCCTACCAGATATGTTAAAATACGACCTTCAAAATGGTTACTCGTAGTGGACTCCCTTGAATTCTTGAGAATCGCAGAGAAGGGCGATCTGTCTCTTTCTTTTTCTCTCTCGCTCTCTGTCTCTCCCTCTCTCTCTCTCCCTCTCTCTCTCTCTCTCTCTCTCTCTCTCTCTCTCTCTCTCTCTCTCTCTCTCTCTCTCTCTCTCTCTCTCTCTCTCTCTCCTCCCCCCTCTCTCTCTCTCTCTTTCGCTCTCTTTCTCTCTCACTCACTCTCTCTCTCTCACTCACTCCTCTCTCGCTCTCTCTCTCTCACTCACTCACACACACACTAAAGTGGACCTCCAAAATAAGCTATTGCTATTCACAAAGTATACCACCAAAATGATAAATTGTAGAAATTGTAGTGGGGTCCCTTGAATTCATGAGAATCGCAGAGAAGGGCGATCAAAATTAGAAAATGTTTTAATTATGTTTTGTATGAAAAACTTTGTTATTTATAAAGATATCCTCACCAAACTCATCCAAACCGAGTCTCTAAAGAGTTTATGCAATCTGACAAAATTTGATCAAAATCGGGTCACTATATCATATAGCTGCCATAGCAACGATCGGGTGAAAAATTAGTTTTTGTATTATACCATAGCAGAGGGTATTATAATTTTGTCTCGAAATCTGTAATGGACTCAAGGAGACGTTTCCGACCCAACAATATGAAAAATTAAAATGAATATTTCATCCAAACTAAGTGAGAGTTTATTAAGCTTCAAAAATTTTCCTATAATTTCATCAAAATCGGTCCACATGGCTATAGTGCTTCGTTTCTGCAGGAAAGACAAATCTGCGGTCAGCAAATAAGCGAAAATCAGTCAGCGATTAGTTCTGCTGAATGAGGCTAATCAAGAAATTTATAAAGAAAATTATATTTCATAACAAAACTCTATTTTCGTGCGCTTGCTTTAAGATATACGAGTACAGATGAGGATTACCCATGAACGTTCCGGTTTTCAATATAATCCTTAAACTATAGAGTTGAATTCCATTTTAATGACAAGTAAATTAAAGCCTACATCAGTCAAGTGAATTTTATGTGCAATATCTTGTCAAAAGTGAAATTTATTTGATAAAGGAAAATATAACTTTTAAATTGTGACTTTTATTAAGACAGGTGTTAAAACTCGAAGGTATATTCTCATAATTTTTAACCGATAGGGTCGAAATGACTTTCAAAGCGGAATAAAACCGTAATACCCTTTGCAAGGGTATACAAAATGTGCGGAATTCTTGAAAGGCAACAACGCCCCTGCTCCACTAGGCCCCATTGAGCCTAATTTGACAGCGGGGAGTCATCGTATTTTCCTAGGTATTCAGGTAAAGCGTTGAGCGAATGAAATTTTACGCATTATACATATTTGTTTACAATTTATTATGATGTCAGCTTTAGTAGAAAAGTTTTGAAGAGAATTATGCTGAATTAGACAGACAGTTAAATTTATGAGGTGCTTCATCAACCTTTTTATCGCTGGAAGAGATAGGTGATATGTTTGTATGTACTTTTGACTTAAGTGTGTTTAACATTTGTGGGTTAGTGTATTAAAAGAATAAACACAAAGATATATAAGTATCTGAATGTTCGCCATTTTGGATTGAGCAAATATGCGAAATATAGTAGGTTGGTAGAATGAATATCGTTTATAGATTGTAATATTTCAAAGTGGGTGGTTTTCTTAACGTATTCCGCCTTGTACATCTTCACTTTTTAATAACAACAAGCCGGTTTAGAAAGCCTTAACTGGTTATTAGAAAAATGTAAATACAAATATCTTGTAAACATAATTATAACACGGGTTCAATATATGTTATATATCCACTCTTTATATTTAACTATTCATCAATAGCTGAAGTATTTACAATAATAATTACTCGCCTATCAAGTCATCCAATCACCTCGTCACTCAACAATGCAAAGTGACAACGATTTAATATGCTAAACAAGCTGTCAGCCCAACTCAAAGCAGTATATATTTTCATGGTAACAGGCATTAGACAAATAACACAATATAAAGTATTCCCAACGCTTGTTAGCCGCTTCAAGTGCAGGCGATGACTGCTATAAAAAAAAAAAATCATAAATTATTCAACATAAATTAAATCCGCCAAACATTTTGGTAGCAACCTTAATGTACATACATATATTAATCCACTGTGACCAAGGTTACTTTAGCATATGAAAAATGATTATTTGCTCTATAATTTGATATGCTTATTGTTGGGCTCACTTTAAAGGGAATTTGGTTTAAAGATACGTTGAGTTAGTTTAGGATAAGATAGGATGGCTGTGAGTGCTACCATTTGGATTTGTATTCTCTTACTCCCTGAGCAGACAATTGGTCAGAAAGGGGTGCATCCATCCGTAAATGCGGATGAAATCTGCCGTCTTCCTAGGACTAATATCGGCTAGATCCAAGAGGCTTTTAAAGAAAGTGTTACACAGAAGGATAAGGGCTACAAAAACTTGATATATTTTTGTCACTTTGTTTTCTGAATGTATCTACCGATTGTAGGGTATATAATAATAATATAAATGCGGATGAAATCTGCCGTCTTCCTAGGACTAATATCGGCTATACAGGAAGATAGATAAGGCTACAAAAACTTGATATATTTTTGTCTCTTTGTTTCCTGAATGTGTCTACCGATTGTAGGATATATAATAATAATATAAATACGGATGAAATCTGCCGTCTTCCTAGGACTAATATCGGCTAGATCCAAGGGGCCTTAAAAGAAAGGGCTTTAAAGGATATAAGGCTACAAAAACTTGATATATATTTATCTCTTTGTTTTCTGAATGTGTCTATAGATTGTAGGATATATAATATGCTGGTTAATTTTTCAAAAACCCCAAAAAACTTTCCTTAGAAATACAAGTTTTGTATTTGAAATCACAAGATCCTTACCCTTGTAGCATTAAATGTAATCTATGTGCTTAGCAATTATACTAATTTAAATGTCAACTGAATAATGTAAAAACAGAGTGTGACCACACTTCGTATTCTCAGCAACTCTGTTAATCGATATTATACTATGTACACACTTTTGATCGATAATTCGTTTGGATTGACTCGAAAAAGCAAGACTAAACTGTGTGTAATAACAACTTTCTTAGTGTACCAAACAAAAGTAGTTTGGTTCTACACCTAGCAAGAGATCTTAAAAGAACATATATGTAATACTGATTTTAGCCTGACTCTTCTCCGCCTCTGACTTGTCTTTATGTGAGTGACAATACTGCATAAGGCAAGTTCCTTAATGCACTTTTATTTGACATTTGTGTGGCTCACATGCCAATCCAAATTCCAAAGCATTTAATTGCTATTGGCTTTTAATAAGCACAGACAACCCACATAGAACAGCTCGGCCCCAGTTCCGGGTGCCCCAGTCTCTCCCCCTTTTTCGTCTCAATGCAGTTCTACTTATATAGTTGTATATGGGGGGAGAGCGCATCGTTGTCATAAATTTCATTTCGAACTTTGTCGTACGCTTTTGTAAGTATTCGGAAATTTATTATGATGTCAGTTTCTAAATTTAAACACGTGTCGCGCTTTTGAGGCGTTCGTTTCAAAGAAATTGAGATGATTTTTCCCATTTACTTTAATCACGTACCAGATAAGTAAGTCTGTCTGTCAATAGTATATGTGGGTTTCATTTTCATTGGCGAAATCTGAAGACAGAACAAGTTTCGGTACGCTTATGTGACTTGATTTTTCTGTTTCTGTGCGCTTCCTTAAGTGAAAATTGTAGAAAGTTGAAGTACAAAACTTGAAACAATTGTCAGCCAAATGGCAAAAATGGCAATTAATTTGTGGAGATTAAAAACTGACAAGACAATTTCATTTTGAGCGTTTTAAAAGTAACAATTGCCTCAAGGGGAGTACTGTCAGGCGATCAAGCTAATCGGCTTTTATTGTACTCGAAATACTTTCATTTAGCCGAAAGATGTGCTCAAATTTTGAGTTAAGCTTTTAGACATGTGAATTCCAAAGTGTATATAGCAGCAGATAGATAAATACATAGATATTTGTATATATATGCACGAGTTTTATATGTATTTTCCCCCCACTTTAATGGTGTGCAAAATTTTACACCTAAATCGTTTGTAGGAAATTTAACATGGACCAATATCTTTCTGCTTTATGGATGACAACTGAAATTTTTGCTATGCGCCAATTATCATCGCCCTGCCCTGATTGTTGTCATCTAGTGATGAGCAAAATTGCTATTTTGCAGTCACAGTAATAAAGCTGTTACTTTTAAATATCAGTAACTGTGACTTTGCGCTCTCTGTTTCTAAGGTGAACTAGTTCAACTGTAGAACTAGTATATTTCATAATGTAACATTAACATATTGAATATGTTAACATAGTCTGTGACTGTTAATACCGATATACTGCACTGTTAATGTAAATATCAATGTTAACAGCTGGCAATAGCTGTTACTGTTAATGTTAATATCAATGTTAACAGCTGTCAATAGCTGTTACTGTTAATATCACGACATTGACTGGCGCTGTGACTGATTTTGAAGCTATGATTGTGGAACTGTTACTCTCGATATGCCGCCTCAGTCACAGGTAAGACGGTATAGCTCATTTCTATTGTCATCTATTGTTCAATTCACACATGTTAATGTCAATGTTAACAGCTGGCAATAGCTGTTACTGTTAAAATCACGACTTTGACTGTTATCGTTGGGGCTGTGACTGATTTTAAAGCTATGATTGAGGAACTGTTACTCTCGATATGCCGCGTCAGTCCAGTCACAGGTAAGACGGTATAGCTCATTTCTATTGTCATCTATTGTTCAACTCACACATGTAAATATCAATGTTAACTGGCAATGGCTGTTACTGTTAATATGAATATCAATGTTAACAGCTGGCAATAGCTGTTACTGTTAATATCACGACTTTGACTGTTATCGTTGGGGCTGTGACTGATTTTGAAGCTATGATTGTGGAACTGTTACTCTCGATATGCCGCCTCAGTCACAGGTAAGACGGTATAGCGCATTTCTATTGTCATCTATTGTTCAACTCACACAATGCTCAAACGCACACACAAATATTACTTTTGTGCTCTTTCCTTATCATTATGATTGTTATTATTATTATTTGCAATAATATATTTTGAAATTGGTATTGTTATAGTGCGTCTTTTGTTTGGCATTTTTGGTGTCAGTTGTCGATTTCTGGCTCCGATTCGGTATGAACATTTTTACAATTACCCGCCCGCAAATATTTGCTGAGCTAATGATAATATGATTTGGTTCGTCTTCACTTTTTTTTCCATGCAATTTGCGCAAAATTTGTAACTTTAAATTGTTGAGCGAGCAAATTGTGCAATTTCTTTCAACTAAATCCACTTAATAACTTGACAACAAATGTAGCGAAATTGGGTTTTGAGTACACATTCCTGAGAAACTGATTAAATATATGGGGCACTTGAGGGTGCTACTAAAGAGATTGAATAGAAAGAACACTTTGGCAAAATCTTATCGATGTTTTATAGTTATACTTAATTAGTACTCAGTGTTGTACACAATCTCTTCGGAAGTATTTTTAAAATAGTATTAAATAAGAACAGATTGTATGATTTACAGAATTTTGATGGTATTTTTGGAATACCAAATACCACAAAATACTACTTTAATATTTAAACAAGTTAACTTTTATGGTATACTAAATACCACAAAATACTACTGTAATATTTAAAAAAAAATTACCTTTTATTGTATTTTTGGAATACTTAATACTACAAAATACTACAGTAACATTTAAACAAATTAACTATTTTTGGTATTTTTGGAATACTTAATACCACAAAAAACTACTGTAATATTTAAAAAATTTAACTTTTATGGTATACTAAATACCACAAAATACTACTGTAATTTTTTAAAAAAATTTCCTTTTATTGTATTTTTGGAATACTTAATACTACAAAATACTACAGTAACATTTAAACAAATTAATTATTTTTGGTATTTTTGGAATACTTAATACTACAAAATACTACTTTAATATTTAAACAAGTTAACTATTTATGGTATACTTAATACCACAAAAAACTACTGTAATATTTAAACAAATTAAGCATAGAGCTTTATTTTTGAAAAACCACTCCATAATTTTATATATTTTTAATCAAATTATAAAACTTGAGACATCGTTTGCCTTTTTGATGAAAAATATAGTTTTAAAGTCAATAAATAAAACCCAAGAAGTACGTTTTACTTTTATAACAACAAATGAAACTCGAGAAATAATGATTAACAAACATTTTTAAAACATAACCTAATAATAAAAGAATTTAAATATGAATTCTTTGTGCTTAATAAACTGAGATCATAACATCTTGAGCCAGCTGCTTTAAGCGGATGTTTGTTTTTGTTTAAAAGGTTAAAACTCCATGTTTAATGTGGAGTTGTGAGTGCAAATTCGTGGAATTTGCTGTGAACCCTTCACAATTTGTGTTTGCAAAAAAATAATATTTGTTTATTGCATGTTAAGTTTAAATTTAAGTTTTCTTAATCATAAAATTAGCTCCGCTCACTGTTTGCTTTGAAAGCAAAAGTTCAATAACTTGGCTAAACTGAAATACACGACTTCCGCAGCACTCAGCTTGTCCATTAGTTCAGTTTCAGTTCAGTTTCAGTTCAGTTTCAGTTCAGTTTGATCCTCTGCTCAATTATGTTTTGGGTTTTTGGTCCAAGTATTCCGGGCATCAATCATGCCCATCCAACTCCATGTCCACTTGTAGACACTTGGGAGTTATGACTTCAGCTGAATTTCTCTGCTGTCCAACTGATGCCATGACCATGGACTATGTAATATATTCATTATCGTTCATTATCAAGGTGTTTACATTACGTCTTGGTTTTGTTTCTTCTGTTTACCTGCTGTACAATATGTTTTGTGTTTTCTGTTATGCTTTATCTTTTTTATTTTTCCTTTCAAGTGCATGTTGACAACGCCATCATAAATATTAATTACTAACAAGTATTGACCGTCGTTGCCCGAGCCAAATATGTCTCTTGAAATTCTTTTTTGTGAATATGATAAGTTGAATTTCACAAGATGAACTTGTTTCCGTGCTTGAGACAGACTTTTTATACTTAATAGTGCTATATTTTTAATTAACTTTTTTCTCCCATGCAAATTTTCCGCCCATAGGGTTGTAATTTTCGATATTGGTGAAATGTGCTCCCAATAATTTATTGTATAGTTCTTTGACATTGAGCTTCAAGCCGATTGATTATAGTAAACCACTGTTTTATAGAAAAGTTCTCCGCATTATGGGGTGGAATTTACGAACTCCCGCCTTAGCCTATACTTTCATCTTAATTGAAAACTACTTTAAAATTTCACCCTTGAAGTTATCTTATGCATTGATTCCCAATTAGTCAGTCGTTCAGGCCAAACTCTTGTATATATAGATTTGATCATGTTTTTTTGTGTACTTACTACATAGTATACTCTAGTTGTGTGTGTGTGATAAGAATGTTGTCAACCTTTATTGCTCTATCAGTTTTATTCATTAATGGACATCGCTTAACCTTCTTTGATAATTTTCAACATTTATGTTCATATTATGCCAAATTTATAGTACCATATAGTTGAAATTCGGCCAAATATACATTTTTACAGCATTTGTATTCTCTTTTAGTTTTATTCAGCTTCAGATAAGTTAAGAAATTCAATTAAGAACGTATTCTTAAATCTCTAATCTCTTATAAAAGAGAACTAATCAGTAAAATGTTCTTTCCATTTGAATTTAATTGTACTTATAATTGATTTCAGCCTGAACAAGTTAATTTCCTAAAACTCATTAAGCGCTTTGCTGATTAAACCTTGTTGGATCTGTTTTTTTTTTTTCCTTTCTAATAAATTGATTAAACTAATCATCCATCACAAAATTACATTCTCAACTGTTGCAAACTCTTTTTTGATTTTCCTTGATTTTTTCTCTTATTTTATTCTTTAGTTTCTTTTATTAATTTCTTTATTTCTTCCTAATTATTTTTACAAAAACAAAAAATAACATTTTACCATACCATATCATAATAATTTTTTAATCAAGAATTCAGCTAAAAATAAAATAAAAAAAATATATATAATAATTTTTCGAATTAAGTTCAATTTCTGTCTATTTGGTGCTTCTAATGATTTCAAGTCAAAACTAGTTCAATTACTAGAAAATTCAACAACAAAGCGTTGATTTTATTAAATTAAGTATTAAACTTAGTGTGATCCAAATATTTCTAAAACTAACTCAACAAAATCGGGATAGTAAAATAATGCTAACAAATAATATCAAAATTACAACTCTTCTAGCTTTTAATTGTGAATGAAATCAAGTATGCTTTTTTCTTAAGGCAATTTCCTTTGTTTGCATTAGATAAACTCAATTACAAGGCACATTTATCACGAATAATTACATAACTTGAGCACAAATTATAACATTTTCCGAAAAACATGAAGAAAACGTAAGACAAATAACAAAATGTAACTTTCAAATGCAAAACAAATACAAATGCGAGTATTACAAAATATATATCTCGACTGCTGGAGGCTGCCTCAAGGGGCTTTTTTGTTTAATTACTGGGCGTTTAGCTGAAACAAAAACTTTTACTGTAGGAACTGCTAATGGAACTGCACAAAGATCATTAATAAGTTGGAGAGGCACATTGGTGGCCTGATTTATGGGTAAAATCTTGACATACTTATGCATCTTGCTTGTAAAGTCGCCCACACAGAAGTCCAATCAAAATCGTTTTAGTCGCATCAGTTGATATCAAAAGTTCAGCTTTTTATATTAACTTCAATTACGCAACAAAACAACAACAAAAACTATTGCGAAATGCAGCAATTGATTGACATGAACAACAACAGGTTGAAACTGGTTGTGTCATATAGGGGGAATATGTGTCAAGAAAGGCGGCTCTCAAGTCTACGAGCCTCCAAAAGCCTCCCAAGTAGTGCCGGCTAGTCTGCCCCGTTGTCACTCACTCAAGCCAGCTGCAATTTGGCTGGACACGAGCTTAGATTAAGCATACGCCATGTGCCACACACACTCGTTATGCCATTGAACAGGCAACTCTTACCCCCCAGCCCCAGCCCCTACCCGTAAAGTCCGCCTGAGGCTGCCTCGTGCCGTAATTAGAATTTATCGCGTTTTGTGTCGCGTTGCCAACTCAATTTTGCTCAGTATATATATTTATATAGAAGTCTGTGTGTGTGTGTGTGTGTGTTTGTATAGCTTGCATAAGTCTGGGATTCTACTTATATAGTGTGTACGAATCTAACTATGTGTGTTATGAACATTACGACACAATAATTGAGCGTGCTTTTTATTATTATATACATATGCTTATTTCTATATACCCTGTACCCATAAAATCTCATACAAATATAGTATACACTCGATCAGAATCAACACATCCTTCTATCTGTTTTTAAAAGCTATTTTTTCAATTTTATATTATCTCACTAAATTTTGAATTTTTCTGCGTATTTTCTACGTATTTTTTATTTGATAGTTAAGTATTTAAATAAATTAATAGAAGCATAGAAGTACTTGTTTTAAAATCCTTCTGTCTGTTTTTAAAAGTTATTTTTTTCAATTTTAAAATATTACATAAAATTTTGAATTTTTCTGCGTACTTTCTTTAATCAATGTTTTTTATTTTTTTTACGAATTTTTTCTTTGATCTTTTAGTATTTAAATAAATTAATAGAGAACCTTAGTGTAAGGGAGAGGATTTGACAGTGGACGTGGCTGTAAATAAAAAAAAAATATTTTTTTAAAAAAAGTTAATTCAAAAAAAAATATTTTTTTTTTTTAAAATTAATTCAAAAAAAATAATTTTTTTAAAAAAACATTTTTTTTTTTTAAACTTAATTTATTTAAAAAAAACTTAATTTATTTAAAAAAAAATTAATTTTTTCCTATAAATACCTTATTTTTGGCACACATTTATTAAAGTACTTAAACATGTCAGATTTGTTGCCTAAAATATACATTATATTCACTTAAAAACTGAAAAGTTATTAAAATATATAAATAAAATTAGACTTAGGAACAATGACGACACTGTAGCATTACTGCAATAAGTTTAATGTATGTATATGAATTTAAATCAAAATGTTTGATAATTAATTATATATATGTAAATGTTTTTATATCTCTGAAGAAGGCTAAAAAAAACCCGAAACGCGTAGGAGGAGAATTTTAATAAGGAATGTGACATTGTCTTATTAACATTAACCACAACGGTCTCATAAACTCGGAATAGGAAACACATACAAATTGTTGTCTGCACTTTAGACCTAACTACAGGGTATCTCCAAGTTGAGCACTCTTAGCTCGTGCACTTTGACTTGTTTTTTTTTTTTTTTTTTTGTTATTTAATCATAGGTTGCTGTCGAGGTTTTGTTTTGCGGTTTTTTTTTCTTTTCAATTTCAATATTTTCTGTATACACAATTGTTTTTGATCATATTTTAATTGCACTTGACGCCAGACGAATCACGATCGAACTTTTGTTGCTTTGACACATTCGAAGTGTGCTTCAACTGAAAATGCTGCTGTTCGATGGCTTAAAAGCAAACAAAATTCAAGTGCTTTAATATACAAGATATGCATAATTAAATTCACAAGGAAATCTTGAAAGTTTCATCTTAAGTAAAGTACATTTCAAATTTCAATTTGTCTTCAATTTGAACATGTATTTATTGTTGAATTATACGCAATTTAATTTTCTTTAAACTCACATTTAAATGAAAAATTCCACAATTTGTGTCATAAATAATATAAATTGTGCAAGTGTTGTGCAAGTGTTGTGCATGTTTAATCAACTCTTAATTGGATTTTATGTAAATTAAAAACAGAATGCAATTAAATGAATTTATAGAAAATCTTAACACTTTTCATTTCTCTCGAAAATATTTCATACATGTGGAAAATTCCATTGATGTCTGAATAATTTATGGCATCCTTAATGCAACCACCAATAATAATTAATAATTTCCCTTTAAATGAGCGCATTTAAAATGTATGAAAATCAAACAAACAAAGCGAATATACAAACGCAATTTGCCTTAATGCAAATTCAATTAAATTATTTGTTTTGTTTGTTTGTTTTTTTTCTGTATTGCGCAAATCAAATGAGTTTTTGCCAAAACGGGCAAAATACATAAAGTGCTTGGGCAATAAAAGCAGAATTCAAAACTGCAAAGAAAAAGTCAATACAGATACAGATACAGATACACATCTGTATTTCAGACTTCACATGTGCTGTGCGCAATCGGCTCGAGTCATTGAACGTCAGTGCAAATGACTTCATCATCGCATCGATGTGGCAAACGTGGCCGACAGCCTGACAGCCTGACTATTTGTATCTACAACGTCTGGTATCCAAATGTTACCAACTGTTGTACATATTTCAAGCCCCGATAAGCTTCATTCAATCGCAATATTAATGCGTTTTTGCTCTCGTTTCTGTTCATTGATTCGTGTGTGTATTTTTGTAAGTGTTCCAGAAAATGTAAACCTTGCCTTGAGTCAGAACTAAAGGCCACTGAACTTTCTTAATATAGTAAGCACTTTGTGTTTTCTGGAGTAGCTTCCCTTAAATCCTGTTCCAATTTAACCCTCTAAGGCTACTTTCAATATGGAAAAACGATATTTTTTTAGTGATTGTGTAGACTCATGGTCAGAGGTGGAGTTTGTTTCTGTGGTGAGAATTGATGTGTGGTTTGGGGTGAGTGTTGTTTTATTCGGTTGTTTTTTTTTTTGTTTCGTTGTTGTTTTTTTTTTTTTCGCCCCCCGACGTGTCGTGTTGGTGGCCGGGTGGGTGTTTTGGTGTGAGGGTTAAAATGGATAAAAAAAACAGGCTGTTTTTATTTTTACATCACTAAAAGAGCTGCATCAAACGTAACGTCCGCAACGATCACATGTTAATAAATTTTGATTGAAAGTATTAGTATTTGACACTATCGAATACAGTTCAATAATACTCATATATTTATCTTACTTTTATGAAATGTTCCAAAAAAGAATTGGATTATGCCGGGAAATTCGCTGAAAATAACAAAATGATTTAAGTTTCTTTTGTAACGTCCGCAACGACTGCTTTAACCTCAATTTTAAATATGGTTGATGAACAATTTAAGGAATATTTTTAATGTCAATTCAAAGTAGCCTCCATAAGTTTGTTTTACTTTAAGTAAGTTTAAACTATTTCAGACAGCTGGGTTAAAAATAAATAAAATGTTCAAATGTCACGTCCGCAACGCAGGAGGCATATTCGAAGGGAAAACTCGAGAAATCTGTTAGTTCTGAAACTTACTGAAACTCAAGGCTATCATGATCACAGCTACATTTATTAAAAAATGTTAACTTAAAAACTATTTCACAAAGATAGTAATCCCTGGCAGCTTTTAATAAGTTGAGCTTGATGAAAGGAAAAGTATTAAAAATGCACGGACAGAGCGCAAAATTCGCGTGTTGATGCCACATTTCAGTTTCGTTATTTTTATATTTTATCTTTCTTTATCTGAGTAGAGAGCTGCTTTTATTATAATTAGTATATTTAATGTTATTTCAATGTTTTTAAGTGCCATGTAAAAGCTTTGGATAATTGGATTGGTATGTACTTGTACCGTGCGTTTTCCATTTAGCCCAACTCTTCTTTTCATTGCACTGAATTTGTGCAAAACTCATTTATAATGAATACATTGAAAAGCGTGTACTTGTATAAATTTGAAGCATTAATGGCTGCCTCAGCGCTGATGTGAATTAGCCCCATTTGGTTGGGGCTATTGCCTTGTTTATAACACTTTTGCATTATTTTTTTCTCACTATTAATTAGTAGACCTCGGATTTTGCATATTTGCATATTCTTGAAGGATTAAGATATTTAAATTCTGATGATACCAAAATTCGTTTCATTGAAAATAGAGGTGAAAACGATATGCATATTTTTTTTTTTTTTGCATATTTGCATATTTTGCATATGCATGACATATGCAAAAAATATGCAAAATATGCAAAATATATGCAAAATATGCAAAACATATGCAAAATATGCAAAATATATGCAAAATATGCAAAATATATGCAAAATATGCAAACACTTTTCTATTTTAAACAAATCAAGAAATAATATAAAAACGATTCAGGGGGTCGTGTACATATTAAAATTTTATTTTATAGGACTAAAATTATTTAATATAATTATTATTACAATATATTACCATAATTTTCTCGAAATTATTTATTAAGAGGCTTTGACGTTTTTCCCAAAAACCATTTTGTAGGCGGAAAAGCTTCTTTCAACATCACAAGAAGTAATTGAAGTAAATTTGTATTTTGTTATATTTTCGTTTGAAACGGGCTTAAGTTCAGACAAATCTTCGGCATTGAGACTTAAAATATTATTAATTTTTGAAATTATATTAGAGTCAGGATTTCTTTTTAAAATGCCTAAAAATTTTGCCTTCAACTCCATTCCAAAAGCACTACTTGTGTTTTGAACAATATTTTCAGCTTCCTTAAATAACTCCATTGACTTTGCCAATGGGAGACTCTTTGCTTCCAAGGAAGTTATTATTTCGGCAACTCTCCCGAAATTCGATTTTATATATATAAAATCGCGATGCAGTTGGGGACTTTTTATAAACTCTTTTGCCTGCTTTATACATTCAGCATCTTCTGGGTTCAATGTTTCAAGAACCTCAAATGGAAATTCAGAATTTTATTCTCTAGCAAACTAAAGTAATTGCATAATATCATTTCCAAAAATAATGGGTTATCGGATTGCATATAGTGATATTATCTTTCATATACTCGCACATGCATACACATATGACTTTTGACGATACCATTAAAAATAAACATTCTGAAGTCATCCGCATTTCGGGAAATTAAGCCTGTTTGATACTTAAAGATAATATATACATATGTTTTTTAAATCTACAAAGTGTTCTTCATATATCTCGAAAGATCTTGTTTTAAGAATTTCGGACTTAAAAAAATCGTTCCTAATATAAGAATTCTGTACTCATAATAAGACTTTTCGAGCTTGATCGGATTTTAACACTGTTTGTACATGGTTTGAGTACAGAATACTTAATTTATCTCTGAGTGTAGAAATATAATAGCTCGCCCTTTAATATTTAACGAGAGGAATTCAATTTTAAGATGTAATTCGATTGCATATGTTTTGCATATTTTGCATATATTTTGCATATTTTGCATATATTTTGCATATTTTGCATATATTTTGCATATTTTGCATATATTTTGCATATTTTGCATATATTTTGCATATTTTTTGCATATGCATTTGCATATTTTTTGCATATATTTTGCATATTTTCGATATGCATTAACTTTTGTTATATTTAAACGATAAGACGTCTGCATACAAATTTTGGTACCAATCTGATGAAAAATACAAAAGATGCAAAATTCCGAGGTCTATTAATTAGT
>JBAMCL010000247.1:0-22445 GCA_037075165.1 Hirtodrosophila histrioides
AAGAGTTACAACAAACAACAAAGAAGAGAGCCGCAAAGAGAAATCCGGAAGGAGCAACCAGCTCCAGTAAGAAAAGTGTCCCCAACCGTATGAGCACGCAGAAGCCAGCAGCTTCCGAAACTTCAACTGGACCACGCCCCTCTTCTACCGGCATTAATGTCACCATAAGTCTCTCGGCCAATGGCCCTAAGGATTACAATCCCACTGTGTCTTCGCCGGGTTGCACCAACAAAGTCACCAATTCCATTGTCGTGTTAGTTGATAGCAAAATGGGAACAGACACAGTTGTGACCAAAAGAGCAGCTGACTTCACACGACCGTACCCGTCAAAAGCCCGTCGGAACGACAAGCGGACGCCCAAAATAATACTAATGCGCAACGCAACCGCATCGATTACATGAAAGCAGGCGTCAGAGGCTGGCTTTGCCAAGATCCAACAGGATCTGGAATGGGCAAAGGCGATCCTACCCAACTTTTGATTAACTTAAATTGGAGGATCGCCATCAAACGGTATTGCTCCAGGGAGGAGCTAAGTACAACGGCCAAAAGAATTGGAGCCCACGCTCCGCTGTTAAGGTCCTTCGGAGAGGTGGCGTCGGACAAGATCCTTTCAGGGTCATCGATAGAAGTTGTCAGAAAGGCCGAATGCCAAGGCACCAATGGCGTTTGGCGAGGGTGGCTCTATCGCCAATCTGCCAATAAATACTGCGCGAGCTACCTGGAGAGTACAGGCGGTAGCATCTACTACGCCTTCGGCAAGGTAGGCGTCAAGGTGTAGAATTCGACGCCGGGGCGCTGGCGAACCTGTGTAGACGCAGAATCAATGGAACTGCCGAGCGAAACCGAGGCCGGGAAGATGGAAATCGAAGATGTAGCCACAAAAGGCAGCATTATGGCTAAGTCTCCTCGGGGTCGGTATACGGTAGTAAACTGGGCCATATGTACACAGAGAAGGAGCTCCTAGGTGAAATCTCGGTCGACGAAGCGGACTGGACGATAACGGAGAGGAGTGCTGTCCTACTTGATGTAAATACATTCTCATGTGGTGATGGTTCAAGAGCCATGGATCTCTGTTGACAGAGTCTGTGGATTGCGGACTCCCAAATACACCCAACTTCACAGCACCGGTAAGAATTGAATAAAAAACTGCTTATTAATGTGATGAAGACGATGAAGATATCAGGGTAGCCAGCCTTTAACTGGGAGCATATTCTTCAGGCTGTCCTCTTTTTACCTCCCTCACGACAGCGAGAGATGTTTTCTATCGACAGCATTCCATAACTTTGTGGCACAAAGCAGAGCAAAGCACAAAGGACAAGCCTGACAATGGAGCAGACGCTAACGCTCATCACACACAATGGAGAAGTACAAACATCAACGAGCGGGGAGAGACATTGATTTAAACTTATAAAATATAGATAACGACTAAATAATAATAAAAATGGAAGCGAGGTCGTGGATGTCACCCTCATCTCAGAACTACTAGAACATTCCTCCTCGGATCCCCGCTAAATTGAATTTTAAATTAAAGAATTGCGTCCATCCCTCAAAATTTCCAAAACTCTAAACAAAAACACCAACTGGGGGAAATACATGAGAGCACTTATGAAAAGCTTGGCACAGAACACGCCCCTAACTCCGGAAAACACCGAAGAGGCGGATTCCCTAAGAGATACCTTATCAAAGGTATGCAGCGAATAAATCATGCCCTAAAAGGAATTACAAAGCGCCAAGCCATCATGGTGGTCCACTAGACTCGAAGAGCAGAAGAACTTTTAATCTTGCCAAAATTATATATGACGCTTGACACAAATTGGGCGCAGTGCAAAGCCGAGCTAAATAGCTTTAAAAAAGCATTAAGAATAGCGAAACTGACCTAATCAGTTAACTTTTGCAGCAACTTTCGCGTCTCAGGAAAATCTTAGCCTCCTCCCAACCCCCCGGGACTTCTACAAAGGATCGACGAATCGTCGTCAGACTCCAGCTCGCAAGCCCTTGACTAGACACACACTTCCCTGGGTGCTCACGATCAGCGTCACAGCGTCACACAAGAAATAATAAATGACCACAAGATAAGATGAACAATCAGCACCTTCAATCGCTTTTAAATCGCCGGATCCGGATAACATATACCCGGCACAACTTCAGTACAGTACTAACTATATCATAGCGTGTCTTCGTATCATTTTCACAGGTTACCTAGTGACAAACCATATTCCCCTAGCCTGGAGGGAAGTTAAGGTAGTACCCAACGCAGGTAAACCTTCTCATGTTAAACCAAATGATTTCAGACCAATCAGTCTATCCTCCTTTTTATTTAAAGACCTTCGAGATAATTCTAAATGCTCATTTCAAGCACATCATAAACCCCTCCCTACTGTCGCGCTCGGAGCACCAAAGGCATTTGTACTGGCCCGAAGTTTGAAAATCTATATATATAAAAAGAGTTCGTGCTGACTGACTGATTGGCAATCATCGCACAGCCCAAACCTTAAGAGCTAGGATGCTGAAATTTTCACAGTAGGTTCCATCTATAATGAAAGTGCACACTAAGACGGGATTTTGGAAAATTCCACCCACAAGCGTGGAAAATCGCGGAAAACTGTTGTATGAAACTTTTTTGTTTACCATCCAATCAGCTTCAAACTCATTTTCAGAGATCTACACAAAAATTCATTTGACACCTATTTCATCGATTTTGGAAAATCCACCCCCATGGGTGGAAAATGGGGGTCTCAAGGTTGTATGGGCGAAAGTCTAATTTTAGTCCGATCACCTTCAAATTCATTTTCAAAGCTCTTCACATTAAATAATTTGACACATGTATCAGCGATTTTGGGAAATTCGACCACATGGTCGGAAAATCGGTGGAAAATTCTGGCATTCGACATTTTTAATTTTCATGCAATTGGCTTCAAACTGATTTTCAAGGTTCTATAGGCAGAAAAAATAGGCGCGGTGGTCAAAGATTTTGGAAAATAAACCCCCAAAGTCGAAAATTCGTGGAAAACTGTTGTATGAAACTTTTTTGATTATCGTCCGATTGGCTTCAAACTCATTTTCAAAGCTCTTCACATTAAATAATTTGACACGTGTATCAGAGATTTTGGGAAATTCGACCACATGGTTGGAAAATCGGTGGAAAAGTCTGGCATTCGACATTTTTAGTTTTCATGCGATTGGCTTCAAACTCATTTTCAAGGTTCTATGGGCAGAAATAATAGGCGCGGTGGTCAAAGATTTTGGAAAATCTACCCCCAAAGTCGGAAAATTCGTGGAAAACTGTTATATGAAACTTTTTTAATTATCGTCCGAATGACTTTAAACTCATTTTGCAAGCACTTTACATAAAATAATTTGACACGTGTATCACCGATTATTGGTAATTCAGCCCTATGCTCGGAAAATTTGTGGAAAAGTCTGTCACTCGAAATTTTTAAATTGTTTGTGATTGGCTTCAAACTCATTTTCAAGGTTCTACCCAAACACATAATAGGCGCGGTGTCCAAAGATTTTGGAAAATCTATCCCTAAGGTCAGAAAATACGCGGAAAACTGTTGTATGAAATTTTTCTGATTATCGTCCAATTGACTTCAAACTCATTTTCAATCTTCTGTTTATCATTCAATCATTTTGAAACAAATTTTCAAAGCACCTCACATTAAATAATTCGGCACATGTGCTACCGGTTTTAAAAAATACACGTGGCTTTTTACTAATTTCCAACTATAAATACAAAAAAAGCTCTGTACTTTGCGGTCAATACAACGGGCGCAAAACAGTTGGAACGATTTAATTTCGAGTCTTAGTATTATTGTTGAAATTGGCTTAAAATGCCAAATGATTTTGAAAAATCTACTCCGTGTCGCCACGGGCGGGAAATGGAAGTCAAGGACAAATGAGTGGGACATTTTTTTGTTGTTTTTTTTTCAAACACATTTTCATAGCCCTACACTGAAAACATTAGTCATGTGGCTCAACTATTTAGTTGTATTTCTTACGGAAAGCAGTCAAATTAAAGAAAAAAAACGCATTTTCATCTAAATATTTCCCCGGGCAAAGCCGGGATATTACCTGCTAGTATAATATATGTGTGCAAAAAGGGGGATGAGCTTAGATTTTCTATTTTTCTAAACCATTTTGATCGCCCAAGTTTTATTTTATTTAAATCATTTTTAAGCCAAAACAATTATATTAAGAGTCAGGACATATATTTTCACACAAATTTTCAATCATTTATTTTTTAAAGATCATAAAAGAGAAGGCTAATAAAAATAATAACAAACAAAATACGTAATTTATAAACGGCTGAAAAAATGCCTTATATTAGCGCTGTATTGCAATTTGAATTTTTTGCAATTTTTTTTCTTGTAATCTTCGACAAACTTCAAAATTAGCTGACTTTTCAAAATGCGATTGAAGTCTTTCATAAACTTTATGCCACGCTCAGCAGTAACATTGACTACAATTAAATTAGAAGAAAACTCAGCTGCTTCGTGTTAGTAGTCGTTTTAATTCTATAGGCATGGATCAAATTAAGGAAAATCTGCAGACAAGTTAAACGTGTGAAAAAAGTTGCTCGTTCTATAAGACACGAAGTCGCTTAAAGTGCATTTGTATAGATCATCTGCATTTTAAATTCGTCTGTTCTCTTCGAAGTATATTTTCGGTTCCGTATCAGACCAATTTTTCGTTTTTCTTCCATATCAACGGTTGGATCAAAAAATGCTAAAGCCGTGCACTCTGGAGATAAATACCATAAATGATTTCTCATTTTAAAAACAATTTTTTCCGAAACTTCGTTGTTAATTTTTTTATACGCAAGGGAATCCTTTCTAAAATGCAAGTCGACTTTTGGAGCATGTAATGGCTCCATATTAGCAAATATTAATAATTTAAAATGTTTTTGAAATTTCATTTAATATTTAAATTTTTATATTTGCGCGCCTGATTTGCATAGCCAAAATACTCACCACACTATCGATAAGATTGGTTGCACCTTGTTTCAATACTGATAACAAGCAGTCCATATCGATACTGATCGGATAGCCGAAAGGTTCTCGAGACCCTCGGCATCCGACCCAAATTCTTTTCTTTTGAGCATCGAAACTGCACTGACGTGCAATTTAAGTGCTAATAAATTTTGGTTACAGTACCGCGTGGTTCACCCAAATTTAAAAAGTTTAATCTTTTTTGTTGGCGGACATCTGCAGTTATTTACGCCAAATAAATAACTTGCAGAGTCGCCTAAAGGAGTGCTTATACGGCAAGGTAATTATTATTTAAAAATTGCCATAAATTAAAATTGATTTAAGATATGCAATTTTTACCTAGCTTCTGACAAGGCGTCAGCCAATTTAGAAGATAGAATAACGAATCTGTTGCTGCAACACCCCACAAAAGACACTTGGATCAAGGTAATTATCTCTTTAAAAAGAGTTAAAACCCAAAAGAATCGAGAGATTGCTGGGATATAGTTCTAATTGTGCATTAATTCTCTTATCAAGGGCTTGCTGAGTCGCATGATTGTGGAGAAGTACAGGAGATCTTCATTTGGTTTTTTCTCTTCCCCCCCTATTCGTCGCAGAGCGAGCGAAGTTTGGGCTGCCAGGCACGCTGAGCTAGTAGTTTAACTAACAGCCTTAGCCGTGGCAGCCGCGTGCGGAACCCCGTCGACGTGAAAACCTCCCGAAAATTCCATAAAGAAAAACGTGTGTGTCAGAAAAACAGCTTAATGGGTGTTGACAAAATCTAAATTGATAAAAAAAATTAAAAATCTTAATGAATACATCCTTAAATATTTAGTGGGTTTAAGTTAAAAATGGTACGATAAGAGACAACAACGAGAAGTAAAAAAAATAAGACATACAACAACAATATAATAAGTGCGACAAGTGGACAGTTTGCTTTTGTGTAAGTGCCATTTTTTTAATATATATACCCTACGATATGGGTAGAATAAACAATCAACAACAATGAACTGCAGTGCAAAAAGACATTGAAACACACATAACACAGTGTAGTGAAAAGTATTAAAACCAAAAAACGAAATTAATAATAAAGTTGGCTACATATTAAAAATAATAATTAATTAAAAATTAATAATATAATAAAAAAAAAAAAACCAAACAAGCAAATAAAATCTCAATTAGCAGCTAAGTGTACAATTTAAAAGAAAAAAAAATTATATATATTGTCCCCAACAACAAATTAAAAAGTTAAACATATACAACATCATCAAGAAGGCCTTCATCGAGGAGTTCTATGGGTGAGTTACACTAAAAATGTTTGTTGAGATTATTCTTATTGTATTTGCCTAACACCTGCTGCTGCCTGAGCTTGAATGCAACGGTAAATACCGTAGCTTTGACCGGCAAATGCAAAACAGCTGGACGGTTGTCGCACCGTGGTTCAAGCGCAGTAAACTGTTGATCACACTCTTAATTATTATCTTTTGCAGCAGTGATTGTTGTTGATTTTTATTTGAGATCACAAGTCGAATAATGAAAAATTAAATTACGTAAGGAAGTACAAAAAAATTAAAAGCATGAACAAAGTTAAAAGAAAATAAAGAAATAAATAAAATTAAAGTAAAAACGGCACAGACAAAAGCAAACATAAATAATCCACAAATGGCACAAACAAATAAAACAGGATTGTAATTTAGTCGCCCTTAGAAAATGTAAGAAGTTTAAAGATAAAATAACGGTATACGAAAAAAATGTCACAGGTTCAATATTATTAATGTACAATTATAGTAGAGATATAAGCCTACGGAATACACTGATCTATATATATGAAGTTTTGATTATGTCACTTTTCCGCGAAAGATACAAGCAAAAGAATGAAAATTTTGAGTAATTAAAAACATGAAAATAAGTAACAAAATGAATTAGTGAAGTTTTCTTATTCTTATGACATGGGAGTGTAAATAAAAAGTAAATAGTTAGCTGCATTTGGGGTCTTCAATTCACAAGTAAAAGGAGGACTATGGTTGGGAGGGTATCGAATATGAGTGTGGCCAACAACATCTAAGCCCACTCGCGCCAGCTAGCTTTTGAGAATTTAATAGAGCACGCACACCTTTTGTTTAGGTTTGTTTTCACATTTTATTGCACGATACAGCAATACCTTATCCGGCTGGATTGGGTTGTGTAGGATATTCACATGAGGATCGGCTCATTTAGTTTTTTTAGATTCAGAAGGGACTCTATATAAACCTTTATGTAGTGGTGATCATGAACAACAGCAAAACCCACCCCATCCCGCTAGAGCTACCATATTAACGGGTCCCGCTCCGCTGTTCAGTTCTGATCCACTGGCCTGAGTGATAATGACGAGACCAGAGAAGAACAAAATAGTGGTTCTGAACCTTTTATTTCACTGGCGCTCACTGCATTACAAGCAGAAACGTCATTTTTACATTTAAACAATACTTTTATATAATGCATTATGAGGAAAATGCATATATCCCTTAGTGCATTAAGTTCCCGGGTCGTAAGTGGGAATTGACTTCAAAAGAAAAATATTTTTAAACTGTAAGTAGCTTTTGACATGAACCTTGCATTTAAGAAAATTACAACTTTCCCCAAGAAGCGCTGGTGCTAGATGAAGAAATTTTTCAAAGTCTGCTCTAGCATAGCTTCTTAACTGGAGTTGTTGAAAACAAAATCGTTGGATAGCTTTCACATCACCGCTGCTTACAATTTTACGCATATGCGCATCATCTAAGCCAGGTTGAAAGCTGTTGTGATCTATTTTGTCTAATGCTTGACGATTGCTTGAGCTCGAAAATAATTTTCAAAACAATTCGGTAATTATGATGGCGACAAGGGAATTGGACGAGCTTCCGGTCTAAATACTTTTGAAAAAAGCACGTTGCGCCTAGCTTCGATCCGGTATTCGACAACGTGGTATCGAAACTCATTGCACCAACTGATTAATTACATTCCACCTGATTAATGCATCACAAACAGCTCCTGCTATATTTTCCCCAGTGGAATATTCTGCCACCGCAGCGGTTAGAAACTCCGACGTTCCATCATAGCTCACGAGAACTGCAATGCGATCTAGTTTCTTGGAACCAACAATCCAATCCAATATTTATCCATCCCAATGAACAACCAATGAGCGTGCATTGCTTATCAGAAAAGTACAAGTTTAATATACAAAATATTGAGATAAGAACCATCCATATTTACTTCTTCACTAAAATTGGTTATTATATTGGTATAGATATCACGGAATTTTTTTCGGGTATTTTGGAGTGATGTTCTATTTATAATGACTGTTTCCATATATACTCCAGAAGTATCTGCTGCTTATTACCACGTGTAATTTCTTCCATTACTTGATGGTTTCCATATTGATTTTCATAATCGCTACTGCGGGAGTCTGAATTATCAGCACCGCTTTCGGCATCATCTACGGCTAAATAATATTAAAAATGTGGTTTTCAATATTTCCTATTGAATGTATTTTTCCTTACCATCAGAGTTTTGAGAATTTTGAGAATGTTTTCTTTTCAACGAATCAAAATCTTCCTGTCGTTTGACAGAACGCTGTTCACGCTTGTGTGCCTGGACGACTGTTCTCTCTTTGCTTTATCAGAAACAGCTTATCTACTCAATCCGCTTATTGTTAAGTGCATCGGCATAAGAAATATCAATCAGATCATCCAACATATGGCAAAAATTTGCTTCTCATGTGCCACGTTCCATTCTCGTAAAGCATTAATAACTTTTCTCCACACTTATGAGCTTCACGAATTGGTATGGGTGCTTGTTGCTAATATATTGAGACTGCACTTATTATTAACCTTAAACTTTTTTGATGTCAATTTATCAATTCGCATATTGTAAATTCGCATATAAACAAAAAATTGTGGTACTTGTTGGTTTGACGGCAACTTTGCACCCAATTATTGATGATTGATACGCCCAACCATATCAATGACCTGCACTGAATCAATCGCGTTTCGAGTGATAATAGAGAACTCGTTTGCTCTCGGCTTTTTACTTTGCAATTTCGACATTTAAGAATTTTTGATTAAAGATGTTTTAGTTATATGGAACTTTTATCAGCTGTATTTGTAACGGTTCCTTACAAATAACATAGAGATGCATTTCAATAAGCATGGCTTTATTCCGATTATATGCGCAAAAATTAAAATTCGAGTTAATCGCCAAATTGAAATCAAATATTTCATTAATTCACGTAAATCAACTTTTAAATGTACACCGGAGGGGGGCAAGTGGCTGTAGCCTATGCGAATGATGTTACCATCCTAACACAAGGAAAGTTTCCGCAAACCCTGTGCGATAGAATGCAACTAGCACTTAACACTTTAGTAAAATGGACCAGAACCTGCGGACTAAGTGTAAGCCCGAGCAAGAAAGATCTCATTCTTTTCACTAGGAAATATAATTTAAACATCCCTAGAATCAACAACACGATTCCTACTCAAAGCTTTAAGGCAAAATACCTATGTGTAGTTTCTCGAAAGCAAGCTAGACTGGTAAGAGAAGATTAAGCAGAGAGTAAGTAAAGCAACTACCGCTCTTTGCATGCAAGAAGGCCATAGGCACACGATAGGCTTCTCTCCATTCATAGTCCATTGGTTGTATACAGCAGTCATTAGACCCATCCTACTATATGGAGTGCTAGTGTGATGGCCCGCACTTGAGCTGTCATCCATAGAGTTCAGAGAAGGGCTGAAATCTGCATTAGTAGAGCCCTACGCACCACGTCAACCGAAGCTCTGAACATCATGATTCATCTAATATCACTGGACCCACTGTCAAAAGAACTAGTAAGCAACTCAGCCATCATCAAACTGACTTTTAACAAATTGTACAGGGTTTGCATAACGAGTCGAAAAGACTGAGAAAAGTAACATCAACAGGTACCAGGTTCAAACGTGTAGACGGCAGTGTATACTCCCCAGATTTAAGAATCAGAGTTAGTTTGCGGTTCCCGATCACTGTACAGTGTATCAAGCAGAGGTGAGGGCCATCCAGGAAGCCATCCTATGCCTGCGCACGCATAACATAAGTGAAAGGAATATCTATCGGAGTACACTAGGCGACAAACTGTTGAGCGCTGGAGAAATCTCACTTCGTGCACAGTCTACAAACTTACCTGGCTCACCCTAAACTCAAAGCGCACAACTGCTTTGATTAAGCACAAAAGATCTCACATCTTGACGTTAATAGGGGTTGTCACAAGACACTGCCTGATAGGAACTTATGCTAGCAGACTGGGCGTACCGCACCATGACTTCTGTAGAAGTTGTTGTACCGTAAAAGTAGAGGAGAGCGTGGAACATCTGCTTTGTCACTGCTCTGCACTTCGCATGTAGGTGGCAGTTCCAATATCTAGAAAAGTTTAGTTTTCACAAACTATCGGACGTACTCGAGGTTGAGATAAATAATATCCCGAAATTTTAAAACTCTTCTACATGGTTGAAAGGGGATCACACCGTTTATAGGACGTCGTGTGGTATCACAAGGGGCCAATATTTGGCCCAAGTGTGGACTAGGAGAACACCTGTTCTCATTTTCCAGCCACTGTAACCTAGCCTTACCTAATCTTAGCGTTGTGCCTAATTGGGCTCCCAGATAGTTTTGTACAAACTGCCAGTCTAAGCGTCACCACGGGTCGGATGACAGCTTCGTACGGCTCAGGTGTGTGATGAGGGGATATGATATGGGTAGAAACGCATGTAGGAGTAGGGGTGTGTGTAATATGCGCAGCTAATATCCGACCGGGATTAGTTCGCAATCAGCTAAACTGCTTTCACAACCATTATACACGCTCTTAAGGATACATCGGATAAGAAACGTTAACATTAGGAAGAAATATTACCGCATTTATATAATTAATCAAGCTCAATCCCCCATTCCATGGTACTTCGTCGTCGCAAGTCAAATTAGACAGGTGAATTAATGGATAAATTGACTGCAGACCGATGGCATATACATATACTGAGTCAAACATCAACGCTGCCTCTGTCTAAAAATACATTGAAAATCACAGTCTTTTAATTAAAACTTATCATAACTTGAAAGTTATAATAAAAGTCTTACCTCAATACTAGCAGCTTTTCTTAAGTTATAGACCGATTTATTTCGATTCAATATTTGGCGATCATAGGATTCAATATCTTTCAAAATTTCCTTGACCGCTACATCACCCATATCAACTAGTCGAAATGATGTAATGTTGACGAAATTGTATTTAAAATCCTCCAGATCGAAGGTTTGTAGATCAAAGCTTGTAAACAAGTAGTGGTATTTATACTCATTCATTTGTTGCTGAAGAATCTACAGAAATAAAACAAAACATAATGTCACATTATTATTTATTATTAAGATACTAGCTGATATTTCGATTAAAATTTATTATATTGAACTTTCATCAATCGAACGATTGAACTTTCATCAATCGAACGAAATACGCAAAAATAGAGTACCACAAATCGCCATCCCACATGGATCAATTTTCTTAAGCCTAATTCCTAATGTTTTTTGTGTAGCGCTTCGAAAATGAAAAAAGAAAATCTCATATACATCACCTTGACCCCCATTTCCTAGCCGTGACGGGTAGGGGTAGGTGTTCCCGAAGGGATAAAGAGTATATTGGATTTGCTAAATGTCCGTCACTCCGTATGAGCGCAATTTTTTTCCACACTCTTGAGGCTAGAGCAAAAAAACTTGGTACACGTGTTGATGTATACCCTCAATTTATGAAGTTCGAGAAACCTCCCAGCCTTCACCCCCTCCACCAAAATTTGACGAAAACCAGTATTTTCCACATTTTTACTCCCTGTACCCATAAAATGGGTAAAAAGGGGGTATTGGACTTGTGCAAAAGTATGTAACAGGCAGAAGGAGACATCTCTGACCCTATAAAGTATATATATTCTTGATCAGTATCAAAAGAGATTTCGACTTGGCCATGTTTGTCTGTATGTCCGTCTGTCTGTCCGTCTGTCTGTCCGTTTGTATGGACGCGTCGATCTCAGCAACTATAAGATCTAGAGACACCAAATTTGGAATGTAGCTTCCGTTTTACAGCCACACTTATAAAGATATAGCTTTGGGATTTGGCATGTACAATACTTAAGTCACTTTTAATCTACTGTCAAAATTTCAAGTCGATCGGATAATAAGCACGGAATTTATTCAACACACAAGATTCAGTACTGCAGTGCGGGGGGAAGAAGCAGCACAGCCACGACTTAAAATGTTTCCCTTGCGCTGTCGCTTGTGTATGTGCGTCTTTGTGTATGTGTGTGTCAATGCGTAAATGTACGAAGAAGCGATCGGAAATCTTCAACTTGGGTACAGGGAGTTTTGTAGTCGGGTATACTCGACTATAGCATTGTTAGTTGTTAAAGCTATAGTCAACAAATTTGGCTTACACACTAATGTTGATTCCTGACAGATCTGTATAGAATATTTTTTGAATGTTGGAAGAAGGCGAAAGAAGAAATAAGAAGCATCAAAGCCACAACTTAAAATGTCTCGCTTGTGTGCGCAGATGCGATCGCAAATTTTACACCTGGGTACAGGGAGCTTTGTAGTCGGGTATACTCGACTAAAGCATTCTTACTTGCTTTTATATAGGCTATGAAAACTATCTGACCTACCTAACAATCATTTTCTCTCAAACATATAGATATATATGTATAGATATAGGCAGCCGCTTCTATTTAAATTTAGGTATGCAACTATTTAGATGTAACAGATGTAGCAGAAGGAGGCACCTCCAATCCATAAATTGTATCTCGTATAGTATGCTTGATCTGAACAAGAGCCTAGTCGATCTAGCCATTTCGGTAAAACAACACACGACACCTGTAGGCATACGCAGGTCAAGTAAATGTAAAATTTTGGTTACCTCCCCTAATTTTAAGATACGACACTGAGTATTGACACGCTTAGTTCTGAGGAAGGTTTATATCAGTTGTAATAATTTAAACCAGATCGGATACTAAGCACATAATTTACTCATTTACAAGAAAATTAATTTCGGAATGTCAAATCTGAGTAAAGGATGTCACGTAGCCGGGTATATTCGACTAAAACATTATTACTTGTTTATTTCTAGAAGGCAGACTTGGCAGTTGGCTCCATGACCTAAACCATTTATGAATCTAGGTATAAGCATATCATTCAAGGTATGTATGGTATAGTATGTCAAGGAGACATACCTAAATAGGCACATAAGAACACATCACAGTTTAGTTGAAGCTTGAAGTCGATACTGAACCGTTGAACAGCAGAATCGAAAGCAGTCAGACGTCATCAACTTTTACAGTTGTTCTAAATTGTGAAACTCCATTTAAATTGTCTTTCTTTTACAAATAATAATACTATATCAATATCAAATGCTTTATCGTCAACAAACGCAATCATTCTTACATGGAGGCTCAACCGTAGAACCTTCAAAACAAGTGGAGCAACAAGAAACAAGCCCAAAGTGAACAGTCGAAAATCAAAAGTAGAAATTCTATATACAAAACGTCATGCAGATACTTAAAAAGAAACGAAAAGAAGTATGTGTGTGGAGGATATAAGCCCAACATCTGGGGTAAGAAACAGACGTAAGATGCAGCTGGGCACATCTGCTGATGAATTTGAAAATCAAGGTTGCAGTGGAAATCATAGGGCAAATCGCGAATAAAGCAATGAAATCAGCGACCTTATAAGAATTCTTACCGATAAATAAAATCAAAACGATAAAATCTGCAGTGTCTCAGTTGACAACTTTTCCAAAGATTACCTTTTTTGATGGTGTTACAATTCCAATTCGACAATTATGTTTTTATACCCTAGCAGAGGGTATTATAATTTTGTCTCGAAATGTGTAATGGACTGAAGGAGACATGTCGGAACCGGCAGGATCGGACCACTATAACATATAGCTGCCATAGGCATGATTGATCGACAACTATGTTTTTGTATGAAAAACTATTTTGTTTGTAGATGTATTCTCACCAAACTTACCCAAACAGAGTCTCTAGGGTGTTTATACAATCTGACCAAATTTGGTCAAAATCGGACCACTATATCCCTATATCAAACTTTTTGCTTATACAAATATTTTATACAAACTAAGTGAGAGTTTTATTATAATTCAAATAATTTCCTATAATTTTATCAATATCGGACCACATGGCTCCATAGGAGCAATCAGACAAAAATTAAGTTTTGTATAAAAATTAATTCCTGCTAAGGTATATAGCATCGGCACTCCAAAGATTGCCGTCCTTTCTTGTTTTGTATAATATTTATTAATATATTATACAGTTTAGAATTCAGCAATCCTTAAGACTAAATTTTTACTTTTTACTTTTTTCTGTTACTCATAAAGTTAACTTATATTGTAGTGCAATATTTAAACATTTTATATACATTTCCCTGCTTGAGGGTTTTTGTGGGTAGTCCTAGATGACGGGATTTTATCAGCTAGTGGGTGGGAAGAATATATAGTGAATTATATTCGGGATCATAGCTGTGTGAATAAGTATTTACAGGGTTTGGTTACTTAATATCTTTGGGTTAGGTGTGTATGTTATGTTAGGTAGTTATAATTTATTTACATTTGTTTGTTTTGTGTTTCTTGGTTCGATTTAAGTTGAATTTAAATTGTGTGCTATGTTGAGTAGTTATGAATTTTATTTACAATTGCTTGTATTGTGTTTCTTGTTTTCTTGATGAGTCAGCTTTTTTATTCGACAATGCATTGATAATATAGAAAAAAATTCTGAAGCCTATGAATTAAATTCAACACAAAAGGTCAATGCGCGTAATAAATATAAAGGTGCAACCAGTGGCGTAGATAGCTTTCTGCAACAGGGGGGATTTATTCTGAAAATTTTAAATTTTCTTTTGATTTTTTGTTTTGGTCTTGCCATTTTTCTTATATCTAATTAATTCTTAAATTGCTTATATGTATCTTCACAGAATAATATCAAGTTTTATAGATTCTTTGCACAGCCCAAATCGAAAGTGCTACGAAGCTGAAAGTGCTTACTAACACGGGGTTGGGAAAATTTCACCCTCAAGCGTGGAAAATCGCGGAAAACTGTTGTGTGAAACTTTTTTGACTATCATCCAAACGGCTTCCAACTCAAGGATCTGTGGTGATATTTTGGAAAATCCATCCAATGGGCGAAAAAATCTGAAATGTAACATTCTTGGTTATCGTGTGATTTGAATTGAATTTATTTTCAAAGCTCCACACAAAAAATTAAACGTGGTCGTTATCAAATTTTTAAACTTTTCAAGACTGCATCAAAACTAATTCAACAGAATGCTGACCGAAATTCCAGGTTGAAGGTCAAATGTGTAAGATTTTAATTTTTCTTAGATTGTCAGTCGTTTTTTTACAAAAATTATTGAGCATCGACCTATATATATATTTATATTTCTCACAATCTAAAAAGCTATTGGGAAAATAAAATCGAACAGGTTATCCAGGTAGCAATTTGTTTAATAAATTTTAATTGGATTTTTTTTAATACCGAGTGAACCGTTCTTGAAGAGGACCGATAACCCTTCCAAAATAATTTCGTGGTCCAAGATCCATAGCACAGACATCCAGAAATTGATTATTTGTATTTGGTTTCAATGTAAACAGCTTCAGCCATTTATTTTAATCTTCGTGGATTTTAGAAAACACATCCTCATTTGCTACAATCGAGCGATCCATGGTTAAAATTAAGTCGAAATTAGCCTTTTGGAATTCACTATTCAACGAAAGCGAAAGGCGTAAAAAAGATTAGTGAATTGCAAGCTTATCATAAATTCGAATTTCATGGCATTATTTCGATTTTTGGAGTCTGAGGCTCTGAATTTAACCAAGGAAAATTAAAAAAATTCCTAAAAATCGTTTACTATTTGATAATTTAAAACACATCTAGTCAGATTCAATCTCTTGTCTTCTTTTAAGTTTATATAGACGTAATGTTTTTGCAGAAACTCAATGAGGGGGGGATTGATCCCCTTAATCCCCCCCTATCTACGCCACTGGGTGCAACAGTTCTGTTTTAGGAAACAATTACTATTCAATTCTATTCAATTCATCCATTCAATTTTTAAAAGATAGACTATAATAAGAGCTTTAAGAGAGCAAAAGATTGCACTGATAACGTAACGCATTTCTTTTCTATGATTATCTGCATGGCAGGTTATGATATTTTGCCTGGACAAAAGTATTTTGACATTGCATTTCATATTCATTTTCGTTGATTCGATCGCGGTACAAAACACGTGCACTAATTTTTTAAGTGACTTTTCTTAAGTTTATTAATAATAATAACTGTTTAATAGCGTATTTTTTGGAATTATGGTGAAAACACGTGAAATAACTGAACTAGTGAGAAATGAAATGGTCACCAAGTATAATGCAGGTATTTCTGTAGAATACCTTAGCGAATTATACAAAGTACCTAGACAAACAATTTACTATCAAATAAACAAACAAGTAAGAACGTTGCAGTCGGCGGCGGCGTCCGACGGCGGACGCACCCGACTGCAGAATACTATGTTCCCAGTCCTATGTATATAATATGGTTATTTGTGAGTTCAGAAAGAAACGCGATTTTGCTCCTTTGGGTGCGTGGGGGTGGGGGGTGTCCAAAAATCTTGACACTGATCTTGACACTTTATAAACTGACGATATACACCAACATGTGTGCCAAATTTGGTTGCTCTAGCTCAAAGATAAAGGCAAAATAATTGCGTTCATACGGACAGACGGACAGACGGACATTGCGCAAACCCAATATACTATTTTTCCCTTCGGGAACATAGTATAAAAAAAGAAGAATAATTCACTTAAAAATAAAGCCAGATCGGGAAGACCACGTAAAACAAATCCTACAGTAGACCGCTTAATATTGAGAAAATTTAAAGAAGATGTCCTCATTACACCAAAAGCAGTGTCGATTGAGCTTAAAGACTACCATGAAATCTCAATAAGTAGAAAAACTGTCGAAAGACGGCTAAAGGAGGCCGATTTTTCTACTTATACAGCTCGTCCAATACCTTCGATTTCAACAAAAAATAAGCTAAAACGGTTAACATTCGCCAAATTCTACATAAACAAGCCGCCATCGTTTTGGGAACAAGTGCTATGGACAGATGAAAGCACCTTTGAATACCATGGATCAAAGAAAAAGATTTATTGCAGGTTGCCAAAGAATCCACGCAAAAAAATTAAACCAGTGCGCGAACGGGTACCACATGGTGGAGGATCGGTTATGTTCTGGGGTTGCGTGTGCTTCAATGGCGTTGGTGATTTGGTCCCAATTGATGGGTCTATGAACAAGGACAAATATTTACGTGTCCTGAATGACCACGCATTCACATCCGGTGACCGACTGATTGGACAATCATTTATACTCCAGCAGGACAACGCTCCATGCCATAAGGCCCAAATGATTACTTCATTTTTGAGCGATGTGGAAGTGAATACATTAGATTGGCCACCTCAAAGCCCCGATCTCAATATAATTGAAAATGTGTGGGCTTACATTAAAAGAAAACGCAGCTCAGATCTAACAAGAACGCGCGAGGAGACAATTGCTGAAGTTCAAGGACTTTGGCAGGATATTTCATTGGAAACGTTGCAAAATTTGGTAAAATCAATTCCTAGACGTTTACAAAAGGTTATTGATGTCAAAGGAGGGTTTACTTTTTATTAATATTTTTCTTACTTCCACCAATATTAACTTTTTCTCTTAGTTTCTTAAGCAGCATTGAATTGTCAAAATACTTTTGTCCACTAACAATTATGGAAAATTAATTTTATTTTGGAACCTGTAATATTATATATTAAAATTTTTTGTATTATACATACAATACATTACTAATAAAATTAAAAGTTATTTAAATTTATAAACTCAATAAGTCATAAGAAATCGCCATAACAATCTTATTTTTCTAATGTCAAAATACTTTTGGCCACCGTTGTATATATTCGCTTCGCATTCCCAACGGACGTGTTTTTTTTCTTGCGCATCGTTTTTGTTTTTTCCTCATGATAGCAAGTGATAACTTTGCTATTTTGTTCTTGTGACGTGTGTTATACATCGGTTGTGTGAAACACATTGTTTGGACATTAAATTACAATTAAAAACTTTAAACTTTCCTTTAATTGTTCAAATACAAAAACAAACAACATCACAAGCAAGCTGGTGGTTGTTTTGTGCAGTTTGCATTGTGCTTATATATGTTTTTGTATTTCTACTAATCCAGTTTTAACCCTAGTGTGCCTTCCTTTTTGTTTGTATTTATTTTATTTTTTTGTGCAGTTGTTCTTTCTTAATTTATTTTTCATCTTTTTAAATTATTTCTTTTAATATAATGGTTGTCTGCTATAACAAAAATTGCCAGGTTCGTGTAAACACAAAAATAGGTTTTTTTGCTGCTGGCTGTGTGATAACGTTTCACACGAAAAATGTGCAGGCCTTAACGGCAGTATAATCGACCAGATTGAGTCAAAGTCTGGTTTAAAATGGACTTGTGAATCATGTAAAGATGTTGAAAAAGATATTATGGCATTTATGAGGCGGACTAAGAAAGGCTTTGGAGACATATTCGCTCGGTTTAAAAAACTTTTCGATGGTTTCTCCGATTTGGAAAGCGAGTTTAAGAGTATGAAACTCTTAAATGAGTCTCCCAAACGGAAAAAGGAAGTACGAAGAGCAAAGAGGCAATCTTGAAAGAACTTCTGTTCTACGATCGAGAACACCTCGCAAACATCCCGAATCAGAAATCTACTATCCAGTAAACCAACCACGCAAAGCCCTCTGCGGAAGGACAATGGAGATTGGACCGAAAGCAGTAAGGAAACACTGAATGTGCTCATGCAGGTATACTTTCCTGGCTGCAAGGAAGATCGACTGAGTGATCAGTTCTTTTGCCGGCAACAAATTGCCTGGTCTAGACAGTAATATACCGTCATGCCATGCTACAGATGACGAAATCCCAAGTCATACCATGGCTTTAAGAAATATTGAAGGGTTATCTGAACTTAAACTACGTGCCCGAACTCTGGAAAACAGAAATCAGGCAAAAGCAACCATCTCTATCCGAAGGATTACAGGCCGATTAGTTTAATTTCCTTACTCCTCAAAACACTCGAGAAGTTAATCGCACTAAGCTTAGGGACAGGTACTAACCAAATCCAGCTCTCAAAACATAAACACGCCTACACAAAAGTGAAATCGGTAGAATCTGCGCTGGATTCCCTGGTAGCCACCATAGGGAAAGCGCTCTACCACAAGGAGTATGCACTGGGAGCGTTCCTGGACATCTCAGGCGCATTCAATAATGTCTCAAAGCACGCAACAAACCTTTCTCCTCTAAACTCCCTCTTCCCTTTATTAAGCTTGCTGTTCTAAACCACCAAAAGGAAATCTCTGGCCGATCCCAGCTGAGAGCAGGGGCACAGTTTGCCGGTGTGGCAAATAATCTTCCCCCATCGGGTCGGAGATTGCCCACTCTATGTCCCCCTCTATTTCCTAATTTCTTCTTCCGCTAATTTTAGATAGCGTAACAAAACTCACAAAACTTAAGTTTAATCCTTTTCTACATATGCTCACCAAATTTCATCAAAATCGGACTAATATATCTTATACCTGCCCTAGGAGCGATCTAATGTATCTTGTACCTGCCGTGGGAGCGATCGGTTGCAACTTGACTTTTTGTATGAAAAATGTATGCAAATTTACCACTTTTGATGGCAATGCTATTTAGCAAGTCAAATGGGTAGTATTTAATTCATTTATTGTAGTTTCATTTCGTTCTTCAGGCATTCCAGTACATTTTGCAGCGTTTTCATACAAAAACTCCGGTCGGTCCCACGGCAGATATAAGAGATATATGTCCGATTTTAATGAAATTTGGTCAGTATATGTAGAACATGATTAAACTTAAATTTTGTGAGTTTTGTTACGCTATCTACGAAAACAAGAAAGTTTTACATACAAAAACATAGTTGTCAACCTATTATTCCTATGGGAGCTATATGATATAGTGATCTGATCCGGCTGGTTTTCAAATATGTACTGCCTGCACCGAAAATAAAGACTTGTGCCAAATTTCATAATCATAGTTTTAAAATTGAGCAAAAGGTAGAATGTAAACATTCGGGCTGGCAACATTTTCTAACTTTAAATACGTATTATTTAATAAGTATTGAACCTACAGAGCACCAAAACCACTCAATCGATGCGCAATATAGTTCTCTATCAGATTCTGAAGTGGATTTGACATCTGACTTAATTTACAGGCACAGACTAAGGTCTTCTAAAATTAGTCGTTGATTTTCATGCATTTTTTAAGCGCGTTGGGTCATGTGACGTCACGCGCTCGCTCGCCGAATAACGGCGCCTAACGGACATGCGCATGGCGTAACCTACAGTCTCTCAACCGTGGTCTTGTCATAACCTATGAGATCTCTCAATCGTGAGTTAACAGCTACAAAGAGAGAGAGAGAGAGCGGGTGTACTCATACATATGTACCCAGCGGGAAATTTCGCGATTACTTCATCGATTCCCAGTCGCATACTTGGAAGCTGGAAGCTTTTCCAACTTTTAGCGACATGCAAGATCAGCGGTTATCCGTTGGTCAACGGTCAAGTGTCTTCATGTTACTTATGTGCGAAGTACTGTATGTATGTATGTGTATTCATATATATGATCATATTTATGCTATGCGCTTGAGTCTGTACTTTATGTATGTTTATACTTGCAACAAAGTGTTACAAGTTGAGTTATGTTATGTTAGAAATAACGTAATATTATGAATGTGTAGTTATTTAATTAAAATTATTGTTTAATAATAATATTGATAATAAATTTATATATATATATATTTTTTTATTTTTTTTTAATGTATATATGTGTTTGAAAAATTACTTAAAGTATACGTATTTTAAAATTTTCAATAGTTGATTAAAAATATGAAGATATAAAAATTTGAAAAGAAAATATAAAAATATAACAAGTAAGAATTCTATAGTAGAGTATACCCGACTACAAAACTCCCTGTACCCAGGTCGAAATTTTCCGATCGCTTCTTCGTACATTTATGCATAGACTGTTATGATCCGACTATTTTCAGGAGTGCCACTATCGACTTGGTAGCTAGCAAGCGGCTGACTCAAGGATGAGTACGACTATCGATAAGTGAACTAGTCGGTTAACAAAAACATTTATTTTTTAAACGGTGACACTTTCAGACATTCGGTTAAATTTCAAATAATGCTATCGGACGAACTATGAAAAGTTAATTAACACAGCTGGTGTTGCTCACCTGGACAGTGCCCACCCTACCATGAGTTGGCCATCTTCTCACTGCCAACTCCCACTTATGCATCAGCACCCACTTTAAAGCATAACTGTCTCACCCCCTACTGGCCAAATATTAGCACATTACAAACTGCAGGTGTATCTTCACAGAATAATATCAAGATTTATAGATTCTTTGCACAGCCCAAATCGAAAGTGCTACGAAGCTGAAAGCGCTTACTAACACGGGGTTGGGGGAAATTTCACCCTCAAACGGGGAAAATCGCTGAAAACTGTTGTGTGAAACTTTTTTGACTATCATCCAAACGGTTTCCAACTCAAGGATCTGTGGTGATATTTTAGAAAATCCACCCAATGGGTAAAAATCTGAAATATAACATTCTTGGTTATCGTGTGATTCGAATTGAATTTATTTCCAAAGCTCCATACAAGAAAAATCGTGGTCGTTATCAAATTTTTAAACTTTTCAAGACTGCATCAAAACTAATTCAACAGAATGCTGACCTATATTCAAGGTTCAAGGTCAAATGTGTAAGATTTGATTTTTCTTAGATTGACTTCAGTCGTTTTTCTACAAAAATAATTGAGCATCGGCCTAGGAATATTTACCCCAACGGGCAGAAAAATTGAGTTACGCTATTTGTTATATATTTCTCACAATCTAAAAAGCTATTGAGAAAATAAAATAGAACAGGTCATCCGTGTGGTTATTGGTAAAGCGAAGGATACGCTAGCATTTTTAAAAATAAAATTCTTGTTTTTTTTATTAATTAATATCCAGTGAACCGTTCTTGAAGAGGACCAAAAATCGTTCCAAAATAACTTCGTGGTCCAAGATCCATAACATAGACGTCCAGAAATTGATTATTTTATTTGGTTTCAATGTCAACAGCTTCAGCCACTTATTTTAATTTTCATGGATTTTAGAAAACACATCCTCATTTGCTAGAATCGAGAGATCCATGGTTTAAATTAAGTCTAAATTAGCTTTTTCATGATTCAAGGGCAGCGAAAGGCGTAAGCAAGATTCATGGCATTATTTCGATTTTTGGAGTCTGAGGCTCTCAATTCAAACAAGGAAAATGAAAAAAATTCCTGAAATTCATATACTATTTG
>JBAMCL010000248.1:0-83471 GCA_037075165.1 Hirtodrosophila histrioides
TTTGACAAAACCGAACCGATTTTCGTGCTAAGGTCTTTGTTGTCATGGTTGGACTTATAGCGAAATCAAAAATTGAATTCTCGACATATTTTGCGTGATCCCTATATTCATGCATGATACGCAAATTTCTCCAAAATTTTCATGCTTCCATAACTTTGTCAAAATCGAACCGATTTTCGTGCATAAAGACTTTGTTGCCATGGTTGGACTTATACAGAAATCCAAAATTGAACTCTCGACATATTTTGCGTGACCCTATATTCATGCATGAAACGCTAATTTACCCAAAGCTTTCACCTTATAGCAATATCCAAAGGTGAATTCTCGACATATTTTGCCTGATCCTATATTCATGCATGATACGCAAATTTCTTCAATATTTTCATGCTTCCATAAGTTTGTCAAAACCGATCCGATTTTCGTGCTTAGGTCTTTGTTGTCATGGTTGGACTTATAGCGAAATCAAAAATTGAATTTTCGACATATTTTGCGTGATCCCTATATTCATGGATGATACGCAAATTTCTCCAAAATTTTTATGCTTCCATAACTTTGTCAAAATCGAACCGATTTTCGTGCATAAAGACTTTGTTGCCATGGTTGGACTTATACAGAAATCCAAAATTGAACTCTCGACATATTTTGCGTGACCCTATATTCATGCATGAAAAGCTAATTTACCCAAAGCTTTCATCTTATAGCAATATCCAAAGTTGAATTCTCGACATATTTTGCGTGATCCTATATTCATGCATGATACGCAAATGTCTCCAAAACTTTCATGCTTCCATAACTTTGTCAAAGCCGAACCGATTTTCGTGCTAAGGTCTTTGTTGTCATGGTTGGACTTATAGCGAAATCAAAAATTGAATTCTCGACATATTTTGCGTGATCCCTATACTCATGCATGATACGCAAATTTCTCCAAAATTTTCATGCTTCCATAACTTTGTCAAAACCGAACCGATTTTTGTGCTAAGGTCTTTGTTGTCATGGTTGGACTTATAGCGAAAGCAAAAATGGAATTCTCGACATATTTTGCGTGACCCTATTTTCATGCATGAAACGCTAATTTACCCAAAGCTTTCACCTTATAGCAATATCCAAAGTTGAATTCTCGACAAATTTTGCGTGATCCTATATTCATGCATGATAAGCAAATTTCTCCAATATTTTCATGCTTCCATAACTTTGTCAAAATCGAACCGATTTTCGTGCATAAAGACTATGTTGCCATGGTTGGACTTATACAGAAATCCAAAATGGAACTCTCGACATATTTTGCGTGACCCTATATTCATGCATGAAACGCTAATTTACCCAAAGCTTTCACCTTATAGCAATATCCAAAGTTGAATTCTCGACATATTTTGCGTGATCCTATATTCATGCATGATACGCAAATTTCTCCAAAATTTTCATGCTTCCATAACTTTGACGAAACCGAACCGATTTTCGTGCTAAGGTCTTTGTTGTCATGGTTGGACTTATAGCGAAAGCAAAAATGGAATTCTCGACATATTTTGCGTGACCCTATTTTCATGCATGAAACGCTAATTTACCCAAAGCTTTCACCTTATAGCAATATCCAAACTTGAATTCTCGACATATTTTGCGTGATCCTATATTCATGCATGATACGCAAATTTCTCCAAAATTTCCATGCTTCCATAACTTTGACAAAACCGAACTGATTTTCGTGCTAAGGTCTTTGTTGTCATGGTTGGACTTATACCGAAATCAAAAATTGAATTCTCGACATATTTTGCGTGACCCTATATTCATGCATGAAACGCTAATTTACCCAAAGCTTTCATCTTATAGCAAAATCTAAAGTTGAATTCTCGAGATATTTTGCGTGATCCTATATTCATGCATGATACGCAAATTTCTCTAAAATTTTCATGCTTCCATAACTTTGTCAAAACCGAACCGATTTTCGTGCTAAGGTCTTTGTTGTCATGGTTGGACTTATAGCGAAATCAAAAATGGAATTCTCGACATATTTTGCGTGATCATATATTCATGCATGAAACGCTAATTTACCCAAAGCTTTCACCTTATAACAAAATCCAAAGTTGAATTCTCGACATATTTTGCGTGATCCTATATTCATGCATGATACGCAAATTTCTCCAAAATTTCCATGCTTCCATAACTTTGTCAAAACCGAACCGATTTTCGTGCTAAGGTCTTTGTTGTCATGGTTGGACTTATACTGAAATCAAAAATTGAATTCTCGACATATTTTGCGTGATCCTATATTCATGCATGATACGCAAATGTCTCCAAAATTTTCATGCTTCCATAACTTTGTCAAAGCCGAACCGATTTTCGTACTAAGGTCTTTGTTGTCATGGTTGGACTTATAGCGAAATCAAAAATGGAATTCTCGACATATTTTGCGTGACCCTATTTTCATGCATGAAACGCTAATTTACCCAAAGCTTTCACCTTATAGCAATATCCAAAGTTGAATTCTCGACATATTTTGCGTGATCCTATATTCATGCATGATACGCAAATTTCTCCAAAATTTCCATGCTTCCATAACTTTGACAAAACCGAACCGATTTTCGTGCTAAGGTCTTTGTTGTCATGGTTGGACTTATAGCGAAATCAAAAATTGAATTCTCGACATATTTTGCGTGATCCCTATATTCATGCATGATACGCAAATTTCTCCAATATTTTCATGCTTCCATAACTTTTTCAAAATCGAACCGATTTTCGTGCATAAAGACTTTGTTGAAATGGTTGGACTTATACAGATATCCAAAGTTAAATTCTCGACATGTTTTGCGTGATCCTATATTCATGCATGAAACGCTAATTTACCCAAAGCTTTCATCTTATAGCAAAATCTAAAGTTGAATTCTCGAGATATTTTGCGTGATCCTATATTCATGCATGATACGCAAATTTCTCTAAAATTTTCATGCTTCCATAACTTTGTCAAAACCGAACCGATTTTCGTGCTAAGGTCTTTGTTGTCATGGTTGGACTTATAGCGAAATCAAAAATGGAATTCTCGACATATTTTGCGTGACCCTATTTTCATGCATGAAACGCTAATTTACCCAAAGCTTTCACCTTATAGCAATATCCAAAGTTGAATTCTCGACATATTTTGCGTGATCCTATATTCATGCATGATACGAAAATTTCTCCAAAATTGCCATGCTTCCATAACTTTGACAAAACCGAACCGATTTTCGTGCTAAGGTCTTTGTTGTCATGGTTGGACTTATAGCGAAATCAAAAATTGAATTTTCGACATATTTTGCGTGATCCCTATATTCATGCATGATACGCAAATTTCTCCAAAATTTTCATGCTTCCATAACTTTGTCAAAATCGAACCGATTTTCGTGCATAAAGACTTTGTTGCCATGGTTGGACTTATACAGAAATCCAAAATTGAACTCTCGACATATTTTGCGTGACCCTATATTCATGCATGAAACGCTAATTTACCCAAAGCTTTCACCTTATAGCAATATCCAAAGGTGAATTCTCGACATATTTTGCCTGATCCTATATTCATGCATGATACGCAAATTTCTTCAATATTTTCATGCTTCCATAAGTTTGTCAAAACCGATCCGATTTTCGTGCTTAGGTCTTTGTTGTCATGGTTGGACTTATAGCGAAATCAAAAATTGAATTTTCGACATATTTTGCGTGATCCCTATATTTATGGATGATACGCAAATTTCTCCAAAATTTTTATGCTTCCATAACTTTGTCAAAATCGAACCGATTTTCGTGCATAAAGACTTTGTTGCCATGGTTGGACTTATACAGAAATCCAAAATTGAACTCTCGACATATTTTGCGTGACCCTATATTCATGCATGAAAAGCTAATTTACCCAAAGCTTTCATCTTATAGCAATATCCAAAGTTGAATTCTCGACATATTTTGCGTGATCCTATATTCATGCATGATACGCAAATGTCTCCAAAACTTTCATGCTTCCATAACTTTGTCAAAGCCGAACCGATTTTCGTGCTAAGGTCTTTGTTGTCATGGTTGGACTTATAGCGAAATCAAAAATGGAATTCTCGACATATTTTGCGTGATCCCTATACTCATGCATGATACGCAAATTTCTCCAAAATTTTCATGCTTCCATAACTTTGTCAAAACCGAACCGATTTTTGTGCTAAGGTCTTTGTTGTCATGGTTGGACTTATAGCGAAAGCAAAAATGGAATTCTCGACATATTTTGCGTGACCCTATTTTCATGCATGAAACGCTAATTTACCCAAAGCTTTCACCTTATAGCAATATCCAAAGTTGAATTCTCGACAAATTTTGCGTGATCCTATATTCATGCATGATAAGCAAATTTCTCCAATATTTTCATGCTTCCATAACTTTGTCAAAATCGAACCGATTTTCGTGCATAAAGACTATGTTGCCATGGTTGGACTTATACAGAAATCCAAAATGGAACTCTCGACATATTTTGCGTGACCCTATATTCATGCATGAAACGCTAATTTACCCAAAGCTTTCACCTTATAGCAATATCCAAAGTTGAATTCTCGACATATTTTGCGTGATCCTATATTCATGCATGATACGCAAATTTCTCCAAAATTTTCATGCTTCCATAACTTTGACGAAACCGAACCGATTTTCGTGCTAAGATCTTTGTTGTCATGGTTGGACTTATAGCGAAAGCAAAAATGGAATTCTCGACATATTTTGCGTGACCCTATTTTCATGCATGAAACGCTAATTTACCCAAAGCTTTCACCTTATAGCAATATCCAAAGTTGAATTCTCGACATATTTTGCGTGATCCTATATTCATGCATGATACGCAAATTTCTCTAAAGTTTTCATGCTTCCATAACTTTGTCAAAACCGAACCGATTTTCGTGCTAAGGTCTTTGTTGTCATGGTTGGACTTATAGCGAAATCAAAAATGGAATTCTCGACATATTTTGCGTGACCCTATATTCATGCATGAAACGCTAATTTACCCAAGGCTTCCACCTCATAGCAAAATCCAAAGTTTAATTCTCGACATATTTTGCGTGATCCTATATTCATGCATGATACGCAAATTTCTCCAAAATTTTCAGGCTTCCAATACCTTGTCAAGACCGAACCGATTTTCGTGCTAAGGTATTTGTTGTCATGGTTGGACTTATACCGAAATCAAAAATTGAATTCTCGACATATTTTGCGTGACCCTATATTCATGCATGAAACGGTAATTTACCCAAAGCTTTCATCTTATAGCAAAATCCAAAGTTGAATTCTCGACATATTTTGCGTGATCCTATATTCATGAATGATACGCAAATGTCTCCAAAATTTGATGCTTAGATAACTTTGACAAAGCCGAACCGATTTTCGTGCTAAGGTCTTTGTTGTCATGGTTGGACTTATACCGAAATCCGAAGTTAAATTCTCGACATGTTTTGCGTGATCCTATATTCATGCATGTCACGCAAATTTCTCCAAAATTTTCATGCTTCCATAACTTTGTCAAAACCGAACCGATTTTTGTGCTAAGGTCTTTTGTCATGGTTGGACTTTTAGCGAAAGCAAAAATTGAATTCTCGACATATTTTGCGTGACCCTATTTTCATGCATGAAACGCTAATTTACCCAAAGCTTTCACCTTATAGCAAGATCCAAAGTTGAATTCTCGACATATTTTGCGTGATCCTATATTCATGCATGATACGCAAATTTCTCCAAAATTTCCATGCTTCCATAACTTTGACAAAACCGAACTGATTTTCGTACTAAGGTCTTTGTTGTCATGGTTGGACTTATACCGAAATCAAAAATTGAATTCTCGACATATTTTGCGTGACCCTATATTCATGCATGAAACGCTAATTTACCCAAAGCTTTCATCTTATAGCAAAATCTAAAGTTGAATTCTCGAGATATTTTGCGTGATCCTATATTCATGCATGATACGCAAATTTCTCTAAAATTTTCATGCTTCCATAACTTTGTCAAAACCGAACCGATTTTCGTGCTAAGGTCTTTGTTGTCATGGTTGGACTTATAGCGAAATCAAAAATTGACTTCTCGACATATTTTGCGTGATCAATATATTCATGCATGATACGCAAATTTCTCCAAAATTTTCATGCTTCCATAACTTTGTCAAAATCGAACCGATTTTCGTGCATAAAGACTTTGTTGCCATGGTTGGACTTATACAGAAATCCAAAATTGAACTCTCGACATATTTTGCGTGATCCATATTCAGGTCCTATATTCATGCATGATACGCAAATTTCTCCAAAATTTTCATGCTTCCATAACTTTGTCAAAACCGAACCGATTTTCGTGCTAAGGTCTTTGTTGTCATGGTTGGACTTATACCGAAATCCAAAATTGAATTCTCGACATATTTTGCGTGATCCCTATATTCATGCATGTTACGCAAATGTCTCCAAAATTTTCATGCTTCGATAACTTTGTCAAAACCGAACCGATTTTCGTGCTAAGGTCTTTGTTGTCATGGTTGGACTTATAGCGAAAGCAAAAATGGAATTCTCGACATATTTTGCGTGACCCTATATTCATGCATGTCACGCAAATTTCCCCAAAGCTTTTCATGCTTCCATAACTTTGTCAAAACCGAACCGATTTTTGGGCTAAGGCCTTTGTTGTCATGGTGGGACTTTTAGCGAAAGCAAAAATGGAATTCTCGACATATTTTGCGTGACCCTATTTTCATGCATGAAACGCTAATTTACCCAAAGCTTTCACCTTATAGCAAGATCCAAAGTTGAATTCTCGACATATTTTGCGTGATCCTATATTCATGCATGATACGCAAATTTCTCCAAAATTTCCATGCTTCCATAACTTTGACAAAACCGAACTGATTTTCGTGCTAAGGTCTTTGTTGTCATGGTTGGACTTATACCGAAATCAAAAATTGAATTCTCGACATATTTTGCGTGACCCTATTTTCATGCATGAAACGCTAATTTACCCAAAGCTTTCATCTTATAGCAAAATCTAAAGTTGAATTCTCGAGATATTTTGCGTGATCCTATATTCATGCATGATACGCAAATTTCTCTAAAATTTTCATGCTTCCATAACTTTGTCAAAACCGAACCGATTTTCGTGCTAAGGTCTTTGTTGTCATGGTTGGACTTATACAGAAATCCAAAATTGAACTCTCGACATATTTTGCGTGACCCTATATTCATGCATGAAACGCTAATTTACCCAAAGATTTCACCTTATAGCAATATCCAAAGTTGAATTCTCGACATATTTTGCGTGATCCTATATTCATGCATGATACGCAAATTTCTCCAATATTTTCATGCTTCCATAAGTTTGTCAAAACCGAACCGATTTTCGTGCTAAGGTCTTTGTTGGACTTATACCGAAATCAAAAATTGAATTCTCGACATATTTTGCGTGATCCCTATATTCATGCATGATACGCAAATTTCTCCAAAATTTTCATGCTTCCATAACTTTGTCAAAATCGAACCGATTTTCGTGCATAAAGACTTTGTTGCCATGGTTGGACTTATACAGAAATCCAAAATTGAACTCTCGACATATTTTGCGTGACCCTATATTCATGCTTGAAACGCTAATTTACCCAAATCTTTCACCTTATAGCAATATCCAAAGTTGAATTCTCGACATATTTTGCGTGATCCCTATATTCATGCATGATACGCAAATTTCTCCAAAATTTTCATGCTTCCATAACTTTGTCAAAACCAAACCGATTTTCGTGCTAAGGTCTTTGTTGTCATGGTTGGACTTATAGCGAAATCCAAAATTGAATTCTCGACATATTTTGCGTGACCCTATTCATGCATGAAACGGTAATTTACCCAAAGCTTTCATCTTATAGCAAAATCCAAAGTTGAATTCTCGAAATATTTTGCGTGATCCTATATTCATGCATGATACGCAAATGTCTCCAAAATTTGCATGCTTCCATAACTTTGTCAAAACCGAACCAATTATCGTGCTAAAGTCTTTGTTGTCATGGTTGGACTTATAGCGAAATCAAAAATTGAACTCTCGATATATTTTGCGTGACCCTATATTCATGCATGAAACGCTAATTTACCCAAAGCTTTCACCTTATAGCAAAATCCAAAGTTGAATTCTCGACATATTTTGCGTGATCCTATATTCATGCATGATACGCAAATTTCTCCAATATTTTCATGCTTCCATAAGTTTGTCAAAACCGAACCGATTTTCGTGCTAAGGTCTTTGTTGGACTTATACCGAAATCAAAAATTGAATTCTCGACATATTTTGCGTGATCCCTATATTCATGCATGATACGCAAATTTCTCCAAAATTTCCATGCTTCCATAACATTGACAAAACCGAACCGATTTTCGTGCTAAGGTCTTTGTTGTCATGGTTGGACTTATAGCGAAATCAAAAATTGAATTCTCGACATATTTTGCGTGATCCCTATATTCATGCATGATACGCAAATTTCTCCAAAATTTTCATGCTTCCATAACTTTGTCAAAATCGAACCGATTTTCGTGAATAAAGACTTTGTTGCCATGGTTGGACTTATACAGAAATCCAAAATTGAACTCTCGACATATTTTGCGTGACCCTATATTCATGCTTGAAACGCTAATTTACCCAAATCTTTCACCTTATAGCAATATCCAAAGTTGAATTCTCGACATATTTTGCGTGATCCCTATATTCATGCATGATACGCAAATTTCTCCAAAATTTTCATGCTTCCATAACTTTGTCAAAACCAAACCGATTTTCGTGCTTAGGTCTTTGTTGTCATGGTTGGACTTATAGCGAAATCCAAAATTGAATTCTCGACATATTTTGCGTGACCCTATATTCATGCAGAAACGGTAATTTACCCAAAGCTTTCATCTTATAGCAAAATCCAAAGTTGAATTCTCGAAATATTTTGCGTGATCCTATATTCATGCATGATACGCAAATTTCTCCAAAATTTGCATGCTTCCATAACTTTGTCAAAACCGATCCGATTTTCGTGCTTAGGTCTTTGTTGTCAAGGTTGGACTTATACCGAAATCAAAAATTGAATTCTCGACATATTTTGCGTGACCCTATATTCATGCATGAAACGGTAATTTACCCAAATTTTTCATCTTATAGCAAAATCCAAAGTTGAATTCTCGACATATTTTGCGTGATCCTATATTCATGCATGATACGCAAATGTCTCCAAAATTTTCATGCTCCCATAACTTTGTCAAAGCCGAACCGATTTTCGTGCTAAGGTCTTTGTTGTCATGGTTGGACTTATAGCGAAATCAAAGTTGAATTCTCGACATATTTTGCGTGATCCCTATATTCATGCATGATACGCAAATTTCTAAAAAACTTTCATGCTTCCACAACTTTGTCAAAACCGAACCGATTTTTGTGCTAAGGTCTTTGTTGTCATGGTTGGACTTATAGCGAAAGCAAAAATGGAATTATCGACATATTTTGCGTGCAAAATATAGCAAAATCCAAAGTTGAAATCTCGACATATTTTGCGTGACCCTATATTCATGCATGATACGCAAATTTCTCCAAAATTTTCATGCTTCCATAACTTTGTCAAAATCGAACCGATTTTCGTGCATAAAGACTTTGTTGCCATGGTTGGACTTATACAGAAATCCAAAATTGAACTCTCGACATATTTTGCGTGATCCTATATTCATGCATGAAACGCTAATTTACCCAAAGCTTTCACCTTATAGCAATATCCAAAGGTGAATTCTCGACATATTTTGCGTGATCCTATATTCATGCATGATACGCAAATTTCTTCAATATTTTCATGCTTCCATAACTTTATCAAAACCGATCCGATTTTCGTGCTTAGGTCTTTGTTATCAAGGTTGGACTTATAGCGAAATCAAAAATGGAATTCTCGACATATTTTGCGTGACCCTATTTTCATGCATGAAACGCTAATTTACCCAAAGCTTTCACCTTATAGCAATATCCAAAGTTGAATTCTCGACATATTTTGCGTGATCCTATATTCATGCATGATACGCAAATTTTTCCAAAATTTCCATGCTTCCATAACTTTGACAAAACCGAACCGATTTTCGTGCTAAGGTCCTCGTTGTCATGGTTGGACTTATACCGAAATCCGAAGTTAAATTCTCGACATGTTTTGCGTGATCCTATATTCATGCATGTCACGCAAATTTCTCCAAAATTTTCATGCTTCCATAACTTTGTCAAAACCGAACCGATTTTTGTGCTAAGGTCTTTGTTGTCATGGTTGGACTTTTAGCGAAAGCAAAAATTGAATTCTCGACATATTTTGCGTGACCCTATTTTCATGCATGAAACGCTAATTTACCCAAAGCTTTCACCTTATAGCAAGATCCAAAGTTGAATTCTCGACATATTTTGCGTGATCCTATATTCATGCATGATACGCAAATTTCTCCAAAATTTCCATGCTTCCATAACTTTGACAAAACCGAACTGATTTTCGTGCTAAGGTCTTTGTTGTCATGGTTGGACTTATACCGAAATCAAAAATTGAATTCTCGACATATTTTGCGTGACCCTATATTCATGCATGAAACGCTAATTTACCCAAAGCTTTCATCTTATAGCAAAATCTAAAGTTGAATTCTCGAGATATTTTGCGTGATCCTATATTCATGCATGATACTCAAATTTCTCTAAAATTTTCATGCTTCCATAACTTTGTCAAAACCGAACCGATTTTCGTGCTAAGGTCTTTGTTGTCATGGTTGGACTTATAGCGAAATCAAAAATTGACTTCTCGACATATTTTGCGTGATCCCTATATTCATGCATGATACGCAAATTTCTCCAAAATTATTATGCTTCCATAACTTTGTCAAAATCGAACCGATTTTCGTGCATAAAGACTTTGTTGCCATGGTTGGACTTATACAGAAATCCAAAATTGAACTCTCGACATATTTTGCGTGACCCTATATTCATGCATGAAACGCTAATTTACCCAAAGATTTCACCTTATAGCAATATCCAAAGTTGAATTCTCGACATATTTTGCGTGATCCCTATATTCATGCATGATACGCAAATTTCTCCAAAATTTTCATGCTTCCATAACTTTGACAAGACCGAACCGATTTTCGTGCTAAGGTCTTTGTTGTCATGGTTGGACTTATAGCGAAATCCAAAATTGAATTCTCGACATATTTTGCGTGATCCCTATATTCATGCATGATACGCAAATTTCTCCAAAATTTTCATGCTTCCATAACTTTGTCAAAATCGAACCGATTTTCGTGCATAAAGACTTTGTTGCCATGGTTGGACTTATACAGAAATCAAAAATTGAGCTCTCTACATATTTTGCGTGACCCTATATTCATGCATGAAACGGTAATTTACCCAAAGCTTTCATCTTATAGCAAAATCCAAAGTTGAATTCTCGACATATTTTGCGTGATCCTATATTCATGCATGATACGCAAATGTCTCCAAAATTTTCATGCTTCCATAACTTTGTCAAGACCGAACCGATTTTCGTGCTAAGGTATTTGTTGTCATGGTTGGACTTATACCGAAGTCCGAAGTTAAATTCTCGACATGTTTTGCGTGATCCTATATTCATGCATGTCACGCAAATTTCTCCAAAATTTTCATGCTTCCATAACTTTGTCAAAACCGAACCGATTTTTGTGCTAAGGTCTTTGTTGTCATGGTTGGACTTATAGCGAAAGCAAAAATGGAATTATCGACATATTTTGCGTGCAAAATATAGCAAAATCCAATGTTGAATTCTCGACATATTTTGCGTGATCCCTATATTCATGCATGATACGCAAATGTCTCCAAAATTTTCATGCTTCCATAACTTTGTCAAAGCCGAACCGATTTTCGTGCTAAGGTCTTTGTTGTCATGGTTGGACTTATACCGAAATCAAAAATTGAATTCTCGACATATTTTGCGTGACCCTATATTCATGCATGAAACGCTAATTTACCCAAAGCTTTCATCTTATAGCAAAATCTAAAGTTGAATTCTCGAGATATTTTGCGTGATCCTATATTCATGCATGATACGCAAATTTCTCTAAAATTTTCATGCTTCCATAACTTTGTCAAAACCGAACCGATTTTCGTGCTAAGGTCTTTGTTGTCATGGTTGGACTTATAGCGAAATCAAAAATGGAATTCTCGACATATTTTGCGTGACCCTATTTTCATGCATGAAACGCTAATTTACCCAAAGCTTTCACCTTATAGCAATATCCAAAGTTGAAATCTCGACATATTTTGCGTGACCCTATATTCATGCATGATACGCAAATTTCTCCAAAATTTTCATGCTTCCATAACTTTGTCAAAATCGAACCGATTTTCGTGCATAAAGACTTTGTTGCCATGGTTGGACTTATACAGAAATCCAAAATTGAACTCTCGACATATTTTGCGTGATCCTATATTCATGCATGAAACGCTAATTTACCCAAAGCTTTCACCTTATAGCAATATCCAAAGGTGAATTCTCGACATATTTTGCGTGATCCTATATTCATGCATGATACGCAAATTTCTTCAATATTTTCATGCTTCCATAACTTTATCAAAACCGATCCGATTTTCGTGCTTAGGTCTTTGTTATCAAGGTTGGACTTATAGCGAAATCAAAAATGGAATTCTCGACATATTTTGCGTGACCCTATTTTCATGCATGAAACGCTAATTTACCCAAAGCTTTCACCTTATAGCAATATCCAAAGTTGAAATCTCGACATATTTTGCGTGATCCTATATTCATGCATGATACGCAAATTTTTCCAAAATTTCCATGCTTCCATAACTTTGACAAAACCGAACCGATTATCGTGCTAAGGTCTTTGTTGTCATGGTTGGACTTATACCGAAATCCGAAGTTAAATTCTCGACATGTTTTGCGTGATCCTATATTCATGCATGTCACGCAAATTTCTCCAAAATTTTCATGCTTCCATAACTTTGTCAAAACCGAACCGATTTTTGTGCTAAGGTCTTTGTTGTCATGGTTGGACTTTTAGCGAAAGCAAAAATTGAATTCTCGACATATTTTGCGTGACCCTATTTTCATGCATGAAACGCTAATTTACCCCAAGCTTTCACCTTATAGCAAGATCCAAAGTTGAATTCTCGACATATTTTGCGTGATCCTATATTCATGCATGATACGCAAATTTCTCCAAAATTTCCATGCTTCCATAACTTTGACAAAACCGAACTGATTTTCGTGCTAAGGTCTTTGTTGTCATGGTTGGACTTATACCGAAATCAAAAATTGAATTCTCGACATATTTTGCGTGACCCTATATTCATGCATGAAACGCTAATTTACCCAAAGCTTTCATCTTATAGCAAAATCTAAAGTTGAATTCTCGAGATATTTTGCGTGATCCTATATTCATGCATGATACGCAAATTTCTCTAAAATTTTCATGCTTCCATAACTTTGTCAAAACCGAACCGATTTTCGTGCTAAGGTCTTTGTTGTCATGGTTGGACTTATAGCGAAATCAAAAATTGACTTCTCGACATATTTTGCGTGATCCCTATATTCATGCATGATACGCAAATTTCTCCAAAATTATTATGCTTCCATAACTTTGTCAAAATCGAACCGATTTTCGTGCATAAAGACTTTGTTGCCATGGTTGGACTTATACAGAAATCCAAAATTGAACTCTCGACATATTTTGCGTGACCCTATATTCATGCATGAAACGCTAATTTACCCAAAGATTTCACCTTATAGCAATATCCAAAGTTGAATTCTCGACATATTTTGCGTGATCCCTATATTCATGCATGATACGCAAATTTCTCCAAAATTTTCATGCTTCCATAACTTTGACAAAACCGAACCGATTTTCGTGCTAAGGTCTTTGTTGTCATGGTTGGACTTATAGCGAAATCCAAAATTGAATTCTCGACATATTTTGCGTGATCCCTATATTCATGCATGATACGCAAATTTCTCCAAAATTTTCATGCTTCCATAACTTTGTCAAAATCGAACCGATTTTCGTGCATAAAGACTTTGTTGCCATGGTTGGACTTATACAGAAATCCAAAATTGAGCTCTCTACATATTTTGCGTGACCCTATATTCATGCATGAAACGGTAATTTACCCAAAGCTTTCATCTTATAGCAAAATCCAAAGTTGAATTCTCGACATATTTTGCGTGATCCTATATTCATGCATGATACGCAAATGTCTCCAAAATTTTCATGCTTCCATAACTTTGTCAAGACCGAACCGATTTTCGTGCTAAGGTATTTGTTGTCATGGTTGGACTTATACCGAAGTCCGAAGTTAAATTCTCGACATGTTTTGCGTGATCCTATATTCATGCATGTCACGCAAATTTCTCCAAAATTTTCATGCTTCCATAACTTTGTCAAAACCGAACCGATTTTTGTGCTAAGGTCTTTGTTGTCATGGTTGGACTTTTAGCGAAAGCAAAAATTGAATTCTCGACATATTTTGCGTGACCCTATTTTCATGCATGAAACGCTAATTTACCCAAAGCTTTCACCTTATAGCAAGATCCAAAGTTGAATTCTCGACATATTTTGCGTGATCCTATATTCATGCATGATACGCAAATTTCTCCAAAATTTCCATGCTTCCATAACTTTGACAAAACCGAACTGATTTTCGTGCTAAGGTCTTTGTTGTCATGGTTGGACTTATACCGAAATCAAAAATTGAATTCTCGACATATTTTGCGTGACCCTATATTCATGCATGAAACGCTAATTTACCCAAAGCTTTCATCTTATAGCAAAATCTAAAGTTGAATTCTCGAGATATTTTGCGTGATCCTATATTCATGCATGATACGCAAATTTCTCTAAAATTTTCATGCTTCCATAACTTTGTCAAAACCGAACCGATTTTCGTGCTAAGGTCTTTGTTGTCATGGTTGGACTTATAGCGAAATCAAAAATTGACTGTTTTCTCGACATATTTTGCGTGATCCCTATATTCATGCATGATACGCAAATTTCTCCAAAATTTTCATGCTTCCATAACTTTGACAAAACCGAACCGATTTTCGTGTTAAGGTCTTTGTTGTCATGGTTGGACTTATAGCGAAATCCAAAATTGAATTCTCGACATATTTTGCGTGATCCCTATATTCATGCATGATACGCAAATTTCTCCAAAATTTTCATGCTTCCATAACTTTGTCAAAATCGAACCGATTTTCGTGCATAAAGACTTTGTTGCCATGGTTGGACTTATACAGAAATCCAAAATTGAGCTCTCTACATATTTTGCGTGACCCTATATTCATGCATGAAACGGTAATTTACCCAAAGCTTTCATCTTATAGCAAAATCCAAAGTTGAATTCTCGACATATTTTGCGTGATCCTATATTCATGCATGATACGCAAATGTCTCCAAAATTTTCATGCTTCCATAACTTTGTCAAAACCGATCCGATTTTCGTGCTTAGGTCTTTGTTGTCAAGGTTGGACTTATACCGAAATCAAAAATTGAATTCTCGACATATTTTGCGTGACCTATATTCATGCATGATACGCAAATTTCTCCAAAACTTTCATGCTTCCATAACTTTGTCAAAACCGAACCGATTTTTGTGCTAAGGTCTTTGTTGTCATGGTTGGACTTATAGCGAAAGCAAAAATGGAATTATCGACATATTTTGCGTGCAAAACTTATAGCAAAATCCAATGTTGAATTCTCGACATATTTTGCGTGATCCTATATTCATGCATGATACGCAAATGTCTCCAAAATTTTCATGCTTCCATAACTTTGTCAAAGCCGAACCGATTTTCGTGCTAAGGTCTTTGTTGTCATGGTTGGACTTATACCGAAATCAAAAATTGAATTCTCGACATATTTTGCGTGACCCTATATTCATGCATGAAACGCTAATTTACCCAAAGCTTTCATCTTATAGCAAAATCCAAAGTTGAATTCTCGAGATATTTTGCGTGATCCTATATTCATGCATGATACGCAAATTTCTCCAAAATTTTCATGCTTCCATAACTTTGTCAAAACCGAACCGATTTTCGTGCTAAGGTCTTTGTTGTCATGGTTGGACTTATAGCGAAATCAAAAATGGAATTCTCGACATATTTTGCGTGACCCTATTTTCATGCATGAAACGCTAATTTACCCAAAGCTTTCACCTTATAGCAATATCCAAAGTTGAATTTTCGACATATTTTGCGTGATCCTATATTCATGCATGATACGCAAATTTCTTCAATATTTTCATGCTTCCATAACTTTATCAAAACCGATCCGATTTTCGTGCTTAGGTCTTTGTTGTCAAGGTTGGACTTATAGCGAAATCAAAAATGGAATTCTCGACATATTTTGCGTGACCCTATTTTCATGCATGAAACGCTAATTTACCCAAAGCTTTCACCTTATAGCAATATCCAAAGTTGAATTTTCGACATATTTTGCGTGATCCTATATTCATGCATGATACGCAAATTTTTCCAAAATTTCCATGCTTCCATAACTTTGACAAAACCGAACCGATTATCGTGCTAAGGTCTTTGTTGTCATGGTTGGACTTATACCGAAATCAAAAATTGAATTCTCGACATATTTTGCGTGACCCTATATTCATGCATGAAACGCTAATTTACCCAAAGCTTTCATCTTATAGCAAAATCTAAAGTTGAATTCTCGAGATATTTTGCGTGATCCTATATTCATGCATGATACGCAAATTTCTCTAAAATTTTCATGCTTCCATAACTTTGTCAAAACCGAACCGATTTTCGTGCTAAGGTTTTTGTTGTCATGGTTGGACTTATAGCGAAATCAAAAATTGACTTCTCGACATATTTTGCGTGATCCCTATATTCATGCATGATACGCAAATTTCTCCAAAATTATTATGCTTCCATAACTTTGTCAAAATCGAACCGATTTTCGTGCATAAAGACTTTGTTGCCATGGTTGGACTTATACAGAAATCCAAAATTGAACTCTCGACATATTTTGCGTGACCCTATATTCATGCATGAAACGCTAATTTACCCAAAGATTTCACCTTATAGCAATATCCAAAGTTGAATTCTCGACATATTTTGCGTGATCCCTATATTCATGCATGATACGCAAATTTCTCCAAAATTTTCATGCTTCCATAACTTTGACAAAACCGAACCGATTTTCGTGCTAAGGTCTTTGTTGTCATGGTTGGACTTATAGCGAAATCCAAAATTGAATTCTCGACATATTTTGCGTGATCCCTATATTCATGCATGATACGCAAATTTCTCCAAAATTTTCATGCTTCCATAACTTTGTCAAAATCGAACCGATTTTCGTGCATAAAGACTTTGTTGCCATGGTTGGACTTATACAGAAATCCAAAATTGAGCTCTCTACATATTTTGCGTGACCCTATATTCATGCATGAAACGGTAATTTACCCAAAGCTTTCATCTTATAGCAAAATCCAAAGTTGAATTCTCGACATATTTTGCGTGATCCTATATTCATGCATGATATGCAAATGTCTCCAAAATTTTCATGCTTCCATAACTTTGCCAAGACCGAACCGATATTCGTGCTAAGGTATTAGTTGTCATGGTTGGACTTATACCGAAATCAAAAATTGAATTCTCGACATATTTTGCGTGACCCTGTATTCATGCATGAAACGGTAATTTACCCAAAGCTTTCATCTTTTAGCAAAATCCAAAGTTGAATTCTCGACATATTTTGCGTGATCCTATATTCATGCATGATACGCAAATGTCTCCAAAATTTTCATGCTTAGATAACTTTGTCAAAGCCGAACCGATTTTCGTGCTAAGGTCTTTGTTGTCATGGTTGGACTTATAGCGAAATCCGAAGTTAAATTCTCGACATGTTTTGCGTGATCCTATATTCATGCATGATACGCAAATTTCTCCAAAATTTTCATGCTTCCATAACTTTGTCAAAACCGAACCGATTTTTGTGCTAAGGTCTTTGTTGTCATGGTTGGACTTTTAGCGAAAGCAAAAATGGAATTCTCGACATATTTTGCGTGACCCTATTTTCATGCATGAAACGCTAATTTACCCAAAGCTTTCACCTTATAGCAAGATCCAAAGTTGAATTCTCGACATATTTTGCGTGATCCTATATTCATGCATGATACGCAAATTTCTCCAAAATTTCCATGCTTCCATAACTTTGACAAAACCGAACTGATTTTCGTGCTAAGGTCTTTGTTGTCATGGTTGGACTTATACCGAAATCAAAAATTGAATTCTCGACATATTTTGCGTGACCCTATATTCATGCATGAAACGCTAATTTACCCAAAGCTTTCATCTTATAGCAAAATCTAAAGTTGAATTCTCGACATATTTTGCGTGATCCTATATTCATGCATGATACGCAAATTTCTCTAAAATTTTCATGCTTCCATAACTTTGTCAAAACCGAACCGATTTTCGTGCTAAGGTCTTTGTTGTCATGGTTGGACTTATAGCGAAATCAAAAATTGAATTCTCGACATATTTTGCGTGATCCCTATATTCATGCATGATACGCAAATTTCTCCAAAATTTTCATGCTTCCATAACTTTGTCAAAATCGAACCGATTTTCGTGAATAAAGACTTTGTTGCAATGGTTGGACTTATACAGAAATCCAAAATTGAACTCTCGACATATTTTGCGTGACCCTATATTCATGCTTGAAACGCTAATTTACCCAAATCTTTCACCTTATAGCAATATCCAAAGTTGAATTCTCGAAATATTTTGCGTAATCCTATATTCATGCATGATACGCAAATTTCTCCAAAATTTGCATGCTTCCATAAGTTTGTCAAAACCGATCCGATTTTCGTGCTTAGGTCTTTGTTGTCAAGGTTGGACTTATACCGAAATCAAAAATTGAATTCTCGACATATTTTGCGTGACCCTATATTCATGCATGAAACGCTAATTTACCCAAATTTTTCATCTTATAGCAAAATCCAAAGTTGAATTCTCGACATATTTTGCGTGATCCTATATTCATGCATGATACGCAAATGTCTCCAAAATTTTCATGCTCCCATAACTTTGTCAAAGCCGAACCGATTTTCGTGCTAAGGTCTTTGTTGTCATGGTTGGACTTATAGCGAAATCAAAGTTGAATTCACGACATATTTTGCGTGACCCCTATATTCATGCATGATACGCAAATTTCTCCAAAACTTTCATGCTTCCATAACTTTGTCAAAACCGAACCGATTTTCGTGCTAAGGTCTTTGTTGTCATGGTTGGACTTATAGCGAAAGCAAAAATGGAATTATCGACATATTTTGCGTGCAAAATATAGCAAAATCCAATGTTGAATTCTCGACATATTTTGCGTGATCCTATATTCATGCATGATACGCAAATGTCTCCAAAATTTTCATGCTTCCATAACTTTGTCAAAGCCGAACCGATTTTCGTGCTAAGGTCTTTGTTGTCATGGTTGGACTTATAGCGAAATCAAAGTTGAATTCTCGACATATTTTGCGTGATCCCTATATTCATGCATGATACGCAAATTTCTCCAAAATTTCCATGCTTCCATAACTTTGACAAAACCGAACCGATTTTCGTGCTAAGGTCTTTGTTGTCATGGTTGGACTTATACCGAAATCAAAAATTGAATTCTCGACATATTTTGCGTGACCCTATATTCATGCATGAAACGCTAATTTACCCAAAGCTTTCATCTTATAGCAAAATCTAAAGTTGAATTCTCGAGATATTTTGCGTGATCCTATATTCATGCATGATACGCAAATTTCTCTAAAATTTTCATGCTTCCATAACTTTGTCAAAACCGAACCGATTTTCGTGCTAAGGTCTTTGTTGTCATGGTTGGACTTATAGCGAAATCAAAAATGGAATTCTCGACATATTTTGCGTGACCCTATTTTCATGCATGAAACGCTAATTTACCCAAAGCTTTCACCTTATAGCAATGTCCAAAGTTGAAATCTCGACATATTTTGCGTGACCCTATATTCATGCATGATACGCAAATTTCTCCAAAATTTTCATGCTTCCATAACTTTGTCAAAATCGAACCGATTTTCGTGCATAAAGACTTTGTTGCCATGGTTGGACTTATACAGAAATCCAAAATTGAACTCTCGACATATTTTGCGTGATCCTATATTCATGCATGAAACGCTAATTTACCCAAAGCTTTCACCTTATAGCAATATCCAAAGGTGAATTCTCGACATATTTTGCGTGATCCTATATTCATGCATGATACGCAAATTTCATCAATATTTTCATGCTTCCATAAATTTGTCAAAACCGATCCGATTTTCGTGCTTAGGTCTTTGTTGTCAAGGTTGGACTTATAGCGAAATCAAAAATGGAATTCTCGACATATTTTGCGTGACCCTATTTTCATGCATGAAACGCTAATTTACCCAAAGCTTTCACCTTATAGCAATATCCAAAGTTGAATTCTCGACATATTTTGCGTGATCCTATATTCATGCATGATACGCAAATTTTTCCAAAATTTCCATGCTTCCATAACTTTGACAAAACCGAACCGATTATCGTGCTAAGGTCTTTGTTGTCATGGTTGGACTTATAGCGAAATCAAAGTTGAATTCTCGACATATTTTGCGTGACCCTATATTCATGCTTGAAACGCTAATTTACCCAAATCTTTCACCTTATAGCAATATCCAAAGTTGAATTCTCGACATATTTTGCGTGATCCCTATATTCATGCATGATACGCAAATTTCTCCAAAATTTTCATGCTTCCATAACTTTGTCAAAACCAAAACGATTTTCGTGCTAAGGTCTTTGTTGTCATGGTTGGAATTTCTTATAGCGAAATCCAAAATTGAATTCTCGACATATTTTGCGTGACCCTATATTCATGCATGAAACGGTAATTTACCCAAAGCTTTCATCTTATAGCAAAATCCAAAGTTGAATTCTCGAAATATTTTGCGTGATCCTATATTCATGCATGATACGCAAATGTCTCCAAAATTTGCATGCTTCCATAACTTTGTCAAAACCGAACCAATTTTCGTGCTAAGGTTTTTGTTGTCATGGTTGGACTTATAGCGAAATCAAAAATTGAATTCTCGATATATTTTGCGTGACCCTATATTCATGCATGAAACGCTAATTTACCCAAAGCTTTCACCTTATAGCAAAATCCAAAGTTGAATTCTCGACATATTTTGCGTGATCCTATATTCATGCATGATACGCAAATTTCTCCAAAATTTGCATGCTTCCATAAGTTTGTCAAAACCGATCCGATTTTCGTGCTTAGGTCTTTGTTGTCAAGGTTGGACTTATACCGAAATCAAAAATTGAATTCTCGACATATTTTGCGTGACCCTATGAATTCATGCATGAAACGCTAATTTACCCAAATTTTTCATCTTATAGCAAAATCCAAAGTTGAATTCTCGACATATTTTGCGTGATCCTATATTCATGCATGATACGCAAATGTCTCCAAAATTTTCATGCTCCCATAACTTTGTCAAAGCCGAACCGATTTTCGTGCTAAGGTCTTTGTTGTCATGGTTGGACTTATAGCGAAATCAAAGTTGAATTCTCGACATATTTTGCGTGATCCCTATATTCATGCATGATACGCAAATTTCTCCAAAACTTTCATGCTTCCATAACTTTGTCAAAACCGAACCGATTTTTGTGCTAAGGTCTTTGTTGTCATGGTTGGACTTATAGCGAAAGCAAAAATGGAATTATCGACATATTTTGCGTGACCCTATATTCATGCATGAAACGCTAATTTACCCAAAGCTTTCACCTTATAGCAATATCCAAAGTTGAATTCTCGACATATTTTGCGTGATCCTATATTCATGCATGATACGCAAATTTGTCCAAAATTTCCATGCTTCCATAACTTTGACAAAACCGAACCGATTATCGTGCTAAGGTCTTTGTTGTCATGGTTGGACTTATAGCGAAATCAAAGTTGAATTCTCGACATATTTTGCGTGACCCTATATTCATGCTTGAAACGCTAATTTACCCAAATCTTTCACCTTATAGCAATATCCAAAGTTGAATTCTCGACATATTTTGCGTGATCCCTATATTCATGCATGATACGCAAATTTCTCCAAAATTTTCATGCTTCCATAACTTTGTCAAAACCAAACCGATTTTCGTGCTAAGGTCTTTGTTGTCATGGTTGGACTTATAGCGAAATCAAAAATTGAATTCTCGACATATTTTGCGTGATCCCTATATTCATGCATGATACGCAAATTTCTCCAAAATTTTCATGCTTCCATAACTTTGTCAAAATCGAACCGATTTTCGTGCATAAAGACTTTGTTGCCATGGTTGGACTTATACAGAAATCCAAAATTGAACTCTCGACATATTATGCGTGACCCTATATTCATGCTTGAAACGCTAATTTACCCAAATCTTTCACCTTATAGCAATATCCAAAGTTGAATTCTCGACATATTTTGCGTGATCCCTATATTCATGCATGATACGCAAATTTCTCCAAAATTTTCATGCTTCCATAACTTTGTCAAAACCAAACCGATTTTCGTGCTAAGGTCTTTGTTGTCATGGTTGGACTTATAGCGAAATCAAAAATTGAATTCTCGACATATTTTGCGTGATCCCTATATTCATGCATGATACGCAAATTTCTCCAAAATTTTCATGCTTCCATAACTTTGTCAAAATCGAACCGATTTTCGTGCATAAAGACTTTGTTGCCATGGTTGGACTTATACAGAAATCCAAAATTGAACTCTCGACATATTTTGCGTGACCCTATATTCATGCTTGAAACGCTAATTTACCCAAATCTTTCACCTTATAGCAATATCCAAAGTTGAATTCTCGACATATTTTGCGTGATCCCTATATTCATGCATGATACGCAAATGTCTCCAAAATTTGCATGCTTCCATAACTTTGTCAAAACCGAACCAATTTTCGTGCTAAAGTCTTTGTTGTCATGGTTGGACTTATACCGAAATCAAAAATTGAATTCTCGATATATTTTGCGTGACCCTATATTCATGCATGAAACGGTAATTTACCCAAAGCTTTCACCTTATAGCAAAATCCAAAGTTGAATTCTCGACATATTTTGCGTGATCCTATATTCATGCATGATACGCAAATTTCTCCAATATTTTCATGCTTCCATAAGTTTGTCAAAACCGAACCGATTTTCGTGCTAAGGTCTTTGTTGGACTTATACCGAAATCAAAAATTGAACTCTTGACATATTTTGCGTGATCCCTATATTCATGCATGATACGCAAATTTCTCCAAAATTTTCATGCTTCCATAACTTTGACAAAACCGAACCGATTTTCGTGCTAAGGTATTTGTTGTCATGGTTGGACTTATAGCGAAATCAAAAATTGAATTCTCGACATATTTTGCGTGATCCCTATATTCATGCATGATACGCAAATTTCTCCAAAATTTTCATGCTTCCATAACTTTGTCAAAATCGAACCGATTTTCGTGCATAAAGACTTTGTTGCCATGGTTGGACTTATACAGAAATCCAAAATTGAACTCTCGACCTATTTTGCGTGACCCTATATTCATGCTTGAAACGCTAATTTACCCAAATCTTTCACCTTATAGCAATATCCAAAGTTGAATTCTCGACATATTTTGCGTGATCCCTATATTCATGCATGATACGCAAATTTCTCCAAAATTTTCATGCTTCCATAACTTTGACAAAACCGAACCGATTTTCGTGCTAAGGTCTTTGTTGTCATGGTTGGACTTATAGCGAAATCAAAAATTGAATTCTCGACATATTTTGCGTGATCCCTATATTCATGCATGATACGCAAATTTCTCCAAAATTTTCATGCTTCCATAACTTTGTCAAAATCGAACCGATTTTCGTGCATAAAGACTTTGTTGCCATGGTTGGACTTATACAGAAATCCAAAATTGAACTCTCGACATATTATGCGTGACCCTATATTCATGCTTGAAACGCTAATTTACCCAAATCTTTCACCTTATAGCAATATCCAAAGTTGAATTCTCGACATATTTTGCGTGATCCCTATATTCATGCATGATACGCAAATTTCTCCAAAATTTTCATGCTTCCATAACTTTGTCAAAACCAAACCGATTTTCGTGCTAAGGTCTTTGTTGTCATGGTTGGACTTATAGCGAAATCAAAAATTGAATTCTCGACATATTTTGCGTGATCCCTATATTCATGCATGATACGCAAATTTCTCCAAAATTTTCATGCTTCCATAACTTTGTCAAAATCGAACCGATTTTCGTGCATAAAGACTTTGTTGCCATGGTTGGACTTATACAGAAATCCAAAATTGAACTCTCGACATATTATGCGTGACCCTATATTCATGCTTGAAACGCTAATTTACCCAAATCTTTCACCTTATAGCAATATCCAAAGTTGAATTCTCGACATATTTTGCGTGACCCTATATTCATGCTTGAAACGCTAATTTACCCAAATCTTTCACCTTATAGCAATATCTAAAGTTGAATTCTCGAGATATTTTGCGTGATCCTATATTCATGCATGATACGCAAATTTCTCTAAAATTTTCATGCTTCCATAACTTTGTCAAAACCGAACCGATTTTCGTGCTAAGGTCTTTGTTGTCATGGTTGGACTTATAGCGAAATCAAAAATGGAATTCTCGACATATTTTGCGTGACCCTATTTTCATGCATGAAACGCTAATTTACCCAAAGCTTTCACCTTATAGCAATGTCCAAAGTTGAAATCTCGACATATTTTGCGTGATCCTATATTCATGCATGATACGCAAATTTCTCCAAAATTTTCATGCTTCCATAACTTTGTCAAAATCGAACCGATTTTCGTGCATAAAGACTTTGTTGCCATGGTTGGACTTATACAGAAATCCAAAATTGAACTCTCGACATATTTTGCGTGATCCTATATTCATGCATGAAACGCTAATTTACCCAAAGCTTTCACCTTATAGCAATATCCAAAGGTGAATTCTCGACATATTTTGCGTGATCCTATATTCATGCATGATACGCAAATTTCATCCAATATTTTCATGCTTCCATAACTTTGTCAAAACCGATCCGATTTTCGTGCTTAGGTCTTTGTTGTCAAGGTTGGACTTATAGCGAAATCAAAAATGGAATTCTGGACATATTTTGCGTGACCCTATTTTCATGCATGAAACGCTAATTTACCCAAAGCTTTCACCTTATAGCAATATCCAAAGTTGAATTCTCGACATATTTTGCGTGATCCTATATTCATGCATGATACGCAAATTTTTCCAAAATTTCCATGCTTCCATAACTTTGACAAAACCGAACCGATTATCGTGCTAAGGTCTTTGTTGTCATGGTTGGACTTATAGCGAAATCAAAGTTGAATTCTCGACATATTTTGCGTGACCCTATATTCATGCTTGAAACGCTAATTTACCCAAATCTTTCACCTTATAGCAATATCCAAAGTTGAATTCTCGACATATTTTGCGTGATCCCTATATTCATGCATGATACGCAAATTTCTCCAAAATTTTCATGCTTCCATAACTTTGTCAAAACCAAACCGATTTTCGTGCTAAGGTCTTTGTTGTCATGGTTGGACTTATAGCGAAATCCAAAATTGAATTCTCGACATATTTTGCGTGACCCTATATTCATGCATGAAACGGTAATTTACCCAAAGCTTTCATCTTATAGCAAAATCCAAAGTTGAATTCTCGAAATATTTTGCGTGATCCTATATTCATGCATGATACGCAAATGTCTCCAAAATTTGCATGCTTCCATAACTTTGTCAAAACCGAACCAATTTTCGTGCTAAGGTTTTTGTTGTCATGGTTGGACTTATAGCGAAATCAAAAATTGAATTCTCGATATATTTTGCGTGACCCTATATTCATGCATGAAACGCTAATTTACCCAAAGCTTTCACCTTATAGCAAAATCCAAAGTTGAATTCTCGACATATTTTGCGTGATCCTATATTCATGCATGATACGCAAATTTCTCCAAAATTTGCATGCTTCCATAAGTTTGTCAAAACCGATCCGATTTTCGTGCTTAGGTCTTTGTTGTCAAGGTTGGACTTATACCGAAATCAAAAATTGAATTCTCGACATATTTTGCGTGACCCTATGAATTCATGCATGAAACGCTAATTTACCCAAATTTTTCATCTTATAGCAAAATCCAAAGTTGAAGTCTCGACATATTTTGCGTGATCCTATATTCATGCATGATACGCAAATGTCTCCAAAATTTTCATGCTCCCATAACTTTGTCAAAGCCGAACCGATTTTTGTGCTAAGGTCTTTGTTGTCATGGTTGGACTTATAGCGAAAGCAAAAATGGAATTATCGACATATTTTGCGTGACCCTATATTCATGCATGAAACGCTAATTTACCCAAAGCTTTCACCTTATAGCAATATCCAAAGTTGAATTCTCGACATATTTTGCGTGATCCTATATTCATGCATGATACGCAAATTTGTCCAAAATTTCCATGCTTCCATAACTTTGACAAAACCGAACCGATTATCGTGCTAAGGTCTTTGTTGTCATGGTTGGACTTATAGCGAAATCAAATTGAATTCTCGACATATTTTGCGTGACCCTATATTCTGTGACTATTTACCCACTCTTAGCATCAGTTGATTCTCGACTTTTTGCGTGTCTTTTTGCTGATACCTTCCCTTTCTCTCTCCTTCGTGCTAAGGTCTTTGTTGTCATGGTTGGACTTATAGCGAAATCAAAGTTGAATTCTCGACATATTTTGCGTGACCCTATATTCATGCTTGAAACGCTAATTTACCCAAATCTTTCACCTTATAGCAATATCCAAAGTTGAATTCTCGACATATTTTGCGTGATCCCTATATTCATGCATGATACGCAAATTTCTCCAAAATTTTCATGCTTCCATAACTTTGTCAAAACCAAACCGATTTTCGTGCTAAGGTCTTTGTTGTCATGGTTGGACTTATAGCGAAATCAAAAATTGAATTCTCGACATATTTTGCGTGATCCCTATATTCATGCATGATACGCAAATTTCTCCAAAATTTTCATGCTTCCATAACTTTGTCAAAATCGAACCGATTTTCGTGCATAAAGACTTTGTTGCCATGGTTGGACTTATACAGAAATCCAAAATTGAACTCTCGACATATTATGCGTGACCCTATATTCATGCTTGAAACGCTAATTTACCCAAATCTTTCACCTTATAGCAATATCCAAAGTTGAATTCTCGACATATTTTGCGTGATCCCTATATTCATGCATGATACGCAAATTTCTCCAAAATTTTCATGCTTCCATAACTTTGTCAAAACCAAACCGATTTTCGTGCTAAGGTCTTTGTTGTCATGGTTGGACTTATAGCGAAATCAAAAATTGAATTCTCGACATATTTTGCGTGATCCCTATATTCATGCATGATACGCAAATTTCTCCAAAATTTTCATGCTTCCATAACTTTGTCAAAATCGAACCGATTTTCGTGCATAAAGACTTTGTTGCCATGGTTGGACTTATACAGAAATCCAAAATTGAACTCTCGACATATTATGCGTGACCCTATATTCATGCTTGAAACGCTAATTTACCCAAATCTTTCACCTTATAGCAATATCCAAAGTTGAATTCTCGACATATTTTGCGTGATCCCTATATTCATGCATGATACGCAAATGTCTCCAAAATTTGCATGCTTCCATAACTTTGTCAAAACCGAACCAATTTTCGTGCTAAAGTCTTTGTTGTCATGGTTGGACTTATAGCGAAATCAAAAATTGAATTCTCGATATATTTTGCGTGACCCTATCTTCATGCATAAAACGGTAATTTAGCCAAAGCTTTCACCTTATAGCAAAATCCAAAGTTGAATTCTCGACATATTTTGCGTGATCCTATATTCATGCATGATACGCAAATTTCTCCAATATTTTCATGCTTCCATAAGTTTGTCAAAACCGAACCGATTTTCGTGCTAAGGTCTTTGGTTGGACTTATACCGAAATCAAAAATTGAACTCTTGACATATTTTGCGTGATCCTATATTCATGCATGATACGCAAATTTCTCCAATATTTTCATGCTTCCATAAGTTTGTCAAAACCGATCCGATTTTCGTGCTTAGGTCTTTGTTGTCAAGGTTGGACTTATACCGAAATCAAAAATTGAATTCTCGACATATTTTGCGTGACCCTATGAATTCATGCATGAAACGCTAATTTACCCAAATTTTTCATCTTATAGCAAAATCCAAAGTTGAATTCTCGACATATTTTGCGTGATCCTATATTCATGCATGATACGCAAATGTCTCCAAAATTTTCATGCTCCCATAACTTTGTCAAAGCCGAACCGATTTTTGTGCTAAGGTCTTTGTTGTCATGGTTGGACTTATAGCGAAAGCAAAAATGGAATTATCGACATATTTTGCGTGACCCTATATTCATGCATGAAACGCTAATTTACCCAAAGCTTTCACCTTATAGCAATATCCAAAGTTGAATTCTCGACATATTTTGCGTGATCCTATATTCATGCATGATACGCAAATTTGTCCAAAATTTCCATGCTTCCATAACTTTGACAAAACCGAACCGATTATCGTGCTAAGGTCTTTGTTGTCATGGTTGGACTTATAGCGAAATCAAAGTTGAATTCTCGACATATTTTGCGTGACCCTATATTCATGCTTGAAACGCTAATTTACCCAAATCTTTCACCTTATAGCAATATCCAAAGTTGAATTCTCGACATATTTTGCGTGATCCCTATATTCATGCATGATACGCAAATTTCTCCAAAATTTTCATGCTTCCATAACTTTGTCAAAACCAAACCGATTTTCGTGCTAAGGTCTTTGTTGTCATGGTTGGACTTATAGCGAAATCAAAAATTGAATTCTCGACATATTTTGCGTGATCCCTATATTCATGCATGATACGCAAATTTCTCCAAAATTTTCATGCTTCCATAACTTTGTCAAAAATCGAACCGATTTTCGTGCATAAAGACTTTGTTGCCATGGTTGGACTTATACAGAAATCCAAAATTGAACTCTCGACATATTATGCGTGACCCTATATTCATGCTTGAAACGCTAATTTACCCAAATCTTTCACCTTATAGCAATATCCAAAGTTGAATTCTCGACATATTTTGCGTGATCCCTATATTCATGCATGATACGCAAATTTCTCCAAAATTTTCATGCTTCCATAACTTTGTCAAAACCAAACCGATTTTCGTGCTAAGGTCTTTGTTGTCATGGTTGGACTTATAGCGAAATCAAAAATTGAATTCTCGACATATTTTGCGTGATCCCTATATTCATGCATGATACGCAAATTTCTCCAAAATTTTCATGCTTCCATAACTTTGTCAAAATCGAACCGATTTTCGTGCATAAAGACTTTGTTGCCATGGTTGGACTTATACAGAAATCCAAAATTGAACTCTCGACATATTTTGCGTGACCCTATATTCATGCTTGAAACGCTAATTTACCCAAATCTTTCACCTTATAGCAATATCCAAAGTTGAATTCTCGACATATTTTGCGTGATCCCTATATTCATGCATGATACGCAAATGTCTCCAAAATTTGCATGCTTCCATAACTTTGTCAAAACCGAACCAATTTTCGTGCTAAAGTCTTTGTTGTCATGGTTGGACTTATAGCGAAATCAAAAATTGAATTCTCGATATATTTTGCGTGACCCTATATTCATGCATAAAACGGTAATTTAGCCAAAGCTTTCACCTTATAGCAAAATCCAAAGTTGAATTCTCGACATATTTTGCGTGATCCTATATTCATGCATGATACGCAAATTTCTCCAATATTTTCATGCTTCCATAAGTTTGTCAAAACCGAACCGATTTTCGTGCTAAGGTCTTTGTTGGACTTATACCGAAATCAAAAATTGAATTCTTGACATATTTTGCGTGATCCCTATATTCATGCATGATACGCAAATTTCTCCAAAATTTTCATGCTTCCATAACTTTGACAAAACCGAACCGATTTTCGTGCTAAGGTATTTGTTGTCATGGTTGGACTTATAGCGAAATCAAAAATTGAATTCTCGACATATTTTGCGTGATCCCTATATTCATGCATGATACGCAAATTTCTCCAAAATTTTCATGCTTCCATAACTTTGTCAAAATCGAACCGATTTTCGTGCATAAAGACTTTGTTGCCATGGTTGGACTTATACAGAAATCCAAAATTGAACTCTCGACCTATTTTGCGTGACCCTATATTCATGCTTGAAACGCTAATTTACCCAAATCTTTCACCTTATAGCAATATCCAAAGTTGAATTCTCGACATATTTTGCGTGATCCCTATATTCATGCATGATACGCAAATTTCTCCAAAATTTTCATGCTTCCATAACTTTGACAAAACCGAACCGATTTTCGTGCTAAGGTCTTTGTTGTCATGGTTGGACTTATAGCGAAATCAAAAATTGAATTCTCGACATATTTTGCGTGATCCCTATATTCATGCATGATACGCAAATTTCTCCAAAATTTTCATGCTTCCATAACTTTGTCAAAATCGAACCGATTTTCGTGCATAAAGACTTTGTTGCCATGGTTGGACTTATACAGAAATCCAAAATTGAACTCTCGACATATTATGCGTGACCCTATATTCATGCTTGAAACGCTAATTTACCCAAATCTTTCACCTTATAGCAATATCCAAAGTTGAATTCTCGACATATTTTGCGTGATCCCTATATTCATGCATGATACGCAAATTTCTCCAAAATTTTCATGCTTCCATAACTTTGTCAAAACCAAACCGATTTTCGTGCTAAGGTCTTTGTTGTCATGGTTGGACTTATAGCGAAATCAAAAATTGAATTCTCGACATATTTTGCGTGATCCCTATATTCATGCATGATACGCAAATTTCTCCAAAATTTTCATGCTTCCATAACTTTGTCAAAATCGAACCGATTTTCGTGCATAAAGACTTTGTTGCCATGGTTGGACTTATACAGAAATCCAAAATTGAACTCTCGACATATTATGCGTGACCCTATATTCATGCTTGAAACGCTAATTTACCCAAATCTTTCACCTTATAGCAATATCCAAAGTTGAATTCTCGACATATTTTGCGTGACCCTATATTCATGCTTGAAACGCTAATTTACCCAAATCTTTCACCTTATAGCAATATCCAAAGTTGAATTCTCGAAATATTTTGCGTAATCCTATATTCATGCATGATACGCAAATTTCTCCAAAATTTGCATGCTTCCATAAGTTTGTCAAAACCGATCCGATTTTCGTGCTTAGGTCTTTGTTGTCAAGGTTGGACTTATACCGAAATCAAAAATTGAATTCTCGACATATTTTGCGTGACCCTATATTCATGCATGAAACGCTAATTTACCCAAATTTTTCATCTTATAGCAAAATCCAAAGTTGAATTCTCGACATATTTTGCGTGATCCTATATTCATGCATGATACGCAAATGTCTCCAAAATTTTCATGCTCCCATAACTTTGTCAAAGCCGAACCGATTTTCGTGCTAAGGTCTTTGTTGTCATGGTTGGACTTATAGCGAAATCAAAGTTGAATTCACGACATATTTTGCGTGACCCCTATATTCATGCATGATACGCAAATTTCTCCAAAACTTTCATGCTTCCATAACTTTGTCAAAACCGAACCGATTTTCGTGCTAAGGTCTTTGTTGTCATGGTTGGACTTATAGCGAAAGCAAAAATGGAATTATCGACATATTTTGCGTGCAAAATATAGCAAAATCCAATGTTGAATTCTCGACATATTTTGCGTGATCCTATATTCATGCATGATACGCAAATGTCTCCAAAATTTTCATGCTTCCATAACTTTGTCAAAGCCGAACCGATTTTCGTGCTAAGGTCTTTGTTGTCATGGTTGGACTTATAGCGAAATCAAAGTTGAATTCTCGACATATTTTGCGTGATCCCTATATTCATGCATGATACGCAAATTTCTCCAAAATTTCCATGCTTCCATAACTTTGACAAAACCGAACCGATTTTCGTGCTAAGGTCTTTGTTGTCATGGTTGGACTTATACCGAAATCAAAAATTGAATTCTCGACATATTTTGCGTGACCCTATATTCATGCATGAAACGCTAATTTACCCAAAGCTTTCATCTTATAGCAAAATCTAAAGTTGAATTCTCGAGATATTTTGCGTGATCCTATATTCATGCATGATACGCAAATTTCTCTAAAATTTTCATGCTTCCATAACTTTGTCAAAACCGAACCGATTTTCGTGCTAAGGTCTTTGTTGTCATGGTTGGACTTATAGCGAAATCAAAAATGGAATTCTCGACATATTTTGCGTGACCCTATTTTCATGCATGAAACGCTAATTTACCCAAAGCTTTCACCTTATAGCAATGTCCAAAGTTGAAATCTCGACATATTTTGCGTGACCCTATATTCATGCATGATACGCAAATTTCTCCAAAATTTTCATGCTTCCATAACTTTGTCAAAATCGAACCGATTTTCGTGCATAAAGACTTTGTTGCCATGGTTGGACTTATACAGAAATCCAAAATTGAACTCTCGACATATTTTGCGTGATCCTATATTCATGCATGAAACGCTAATTTACCCAAAGCTTTCACCTTATAGCAATATCCAAAGGTGAATTCTCGACATATTTTGCGTGATCCTATATTCATGCATGATACGCAAATTTCATCAATATTTTCATGCTTCCATAAATTTGTCAAAACCGATCCGATTTTCGTGCTTAGGTCTTTGTTGTCAAGGTTGGACTTATAGCGAAATCAAAAATGGAATTCTCGACATATTTTGCGTGACCCTATTTTCATGCATGAAACGCTAATTTACCCAAAGCTTTCACCTTATAGCAATATCCAAAGTTGAATTCTCGACATATTTTGCGTGATCCTATATTCATGCATGATACGCAAATTTTTCCAAAATTTCCATGCTTCCATAACTTTGACAAAACCGAACCGATTATCGTGCTAAGGTCTTTGTTGTCATGGTTGGACTTATAGCGAAATCAAAGTTGAATTCTCGACATATTTTGCGTGACCCTATATTCATGCTTGAAACGCTAATTTACCCAAATCTTTCACCTTATAGCAATATCCAAAGTTGAATTCTCGACATATTTTGCGTGATCCCTATATTCATGCATGATACGCAAATTTCTCCAAAATTTTCATGCTTCCATAACTTTGTCAAAACCAAACCGATTTTCGTGCTAAGGTCTTTGTTGTCATGGTTGGACTTATAGCGAAATCCAAAATTGAATTCTCGACATATTTTGCGTGACCCTATATTCATGCATGAAACGGTAATTTACCCAAAGCTTTCATCTTATAGCAAAATCCAAAGTTGAATTCTCGAAATATTTTGCGTGATCCTATATTCATGCATGATACGCAAATGTCTCCAAAATTTGCATGCTTCCATAACTTTGTCAAAACCGAACCAATTTTCGTGCTAAGGTTTTTGTTGTCATGGTTGGACTTATAGCGAAATCAAAAATTGAATTCTCGATATATTTTGCGTGACCCTATATTCATGCATGAAACGCTAATTTACCCAAAGCTTTCACCTTATAGCAAAATCCAAAGTTGAATTCTCGACATATTTTGCGTGATCCTATATTCATGCATGATACGCAAATTTCTCCAAAATTTGCATGCTTCCATAAGTTTGTCAAAACCGATCCGATTTTCGTGCTTAGGTCTTTGTTGTCAAGGTTGGACTTATACCGAAATCAAAAATTGAATTCTCGACATATTTTGCGTGACCCTATGAATTCATGCATGAAACGCTAATTTACCCAAATTTTTCATCTTATAGCAAAATCCAAAGTTGAATTCTCGACATATTTTGCGTGATCCTATATTCATGCATGATACGCAAATGTCTCCAAAATTTTCATGCTCCCATAACTTTGTCAAAGCCGAACCGATTTTCGTGCTAAGGTCTTTGTTGTCATGGTTGGACTTATAGCGAAATCAAAGTTGAATTCTCGACATATTTTGCGTGATCCCTATATTCATGCATGATACGCAAATTTCTCCAAAACTTTCATGCTTCCATAACTTTGTCAAAACCGAACCGATTTTTGTGCTAAGGTCTTTGTTGTCATGGTTGGACTTATAGCGAAAGCAAAAATGGAATTATCGACATATTTTGCGTGACCCTATATTCATGCATGAAACGCTAATTTACCCAAAGCTTTCACCTTATAGCAATATCCAAAGTTGAATTCTCGACATATTTTGCGTGATCCTATATTCATGCATGATACGCAAATTTGTCCAAAATTTCCATGCTTCCATAACTTTGACAAAACCGAACCGATTATCGTGCTAAGGTCTTTGTTGTCATGGTTGGACTTATAGCGAAATCAAAGTTGAATTCTCGACATATTTTGCGTGACCCTATATTCATGCTTGAAACGCTAATTTACCCAAAGCTTTCACCTTATAGCAATATCCAAAGTTGAATTCTCGACATATTTTGCGTGATCCCTATATTCATGCATGATACGCAAATTTCTCCAAAATTTTCATGCTTCCATAACTTTGTCAAAACCAAACCGATTTTCGTGCTAAGGTCTTTGTTGTCATGGTTGGACTTATAGCGAAATCAAAAATTGAATTCTCGACATATTTTGCGTGATCCCTATATTCATGCATGATACGCAAATTTCTCCAAAATTTTCACCTATATTCATGCATGAAACGCTAATTTACCCAAAGCTTTCACCTTATAGCAAAATCCAAAGTTGAATTCTCGAAATATTTTGCGTGATCCTATATTCATGCATGATACGCAAATGTCTCCAAAATTTTCATGCTCCCATAACTTTGTCAAAGCCGAACCGATTTTCGTGCTAAGGTCTTTGTTGTCATGGTTGGACTTATAGCGAAATCAAAGTTGAATTCTCGACATATTTTGCGTGATCCCTATATTCATGCATGATACGCAAATTTCTCCAAAACTTTCATGCTTCCATAACTTTGTCAAAACCGAAACGATTTTTGAGCTAAGGTCTTTGTTGTCATGGTTGGACTTATAGCGAAAGCAAAAATGGAATTATCGACATATTTTGCGTGACCCTATATTCATGCATGAAACGCTAATTTACCCAAAGCTTTCACCTTATAGCAATATCCAAAGTTGAATTCTCGACATATTTTGCGTGATCCTATATTCATGCATGATACGCAAATTTTTCCAAAATTTCCATGCTTCCATAACTTTGACAAAACCGAACCGATTATCGTGCTAAGGTCTTTGTTGTCATGGTTGGACTTATAGCGAAATCAAAGTTGAATTCTCGACATATTTTGCGTGACCCTATATTCATGCTTGAAACGCTAATTTACCCAAATCTTTCACCTTATAGCAATATCCAAAGTTGAATTCTCGACATATTTTGCGTGATCCCTATATTCATGCATGATACGCAAATTTCTCCAAAATTTTCATGCTTCCATAACTTTGTCAAAACCAAACCGATTTTCGTGCTAAGGTCTTTGTTGTCATGGTTGGACTTATAGCGAAATCAAAAATTGAATTCTCGACATATTTTGCGTGATCCCTATATTCATGCATGATACGCAAATTTCTCCAAAATTTTCATGCTTCCATAACTTTGTCAAAATCGAACCGATTTTCGTGCATAAAGACTTTGTTGCCATGGTTGGACTTATACAGAAATCCAAAATTGAACTCTCGACATATTATGCGTGACCCTATATTCATGCTTGAAACGCTAATTTACCCAAATCTTTCACCTTATAGCAATATCCAAAGTTGAATTCTCGACATATTTTGCGTGATCCCTATATTCATGCATGATACGCAAATTTCTCCAAAATTTTCATGCTTCCATAACTTTGTCAAAACCAAACCGATTTTCGTGCTAAGGTCTTTGTTGTCATGGTTGGACTTATAGCGAAATCCAAAATTGAATTCTCGACATATTTTGCGTGACCCTATATTCATGCATGAAACGGTAATTTACCCAAAGCTTTCATCTTATAGCAAAATCCAAAGTTGAATTCTCGAAATATTTTGCGTGATCCTATATTCATGCATGATACGCAAATGTCTCCAAAATTTGCATGCTTCCATAACTTTGTCAAAACCGAACCAATTTTCGTGCTAAAGTCTTTGTTGTCATGGTTGGACTTATAGCGAAATCAAAGTTGAATTCTCGACATATTTTGCGTGACCCTATATTCATGCTTGAAACGCTAATTTACCCAAAGCTTTCACCTTATAGCAATATCCAAAGTTGAATTCTCGACATATTTTGCGTGATCCCTATATTCATGCATGATACGCAAATTTCTCCAAAATTTTCATGCTTCCATAACTTTGTCAAAACCAAACCGATTTTCGTGCTAAGGTCTTTGTTGTCATGGTTGGACTTATAGCGAAATCAAAAATTGAATTCTCGACATATTTTGCGTGATCCCTATATTCATGCATGATACGCAAATTTCTCCAAAATTTTCACCTATATTCATGCATGAAACGCTAATTTACCCAAAGCTTTCACCTTATAGCAAAATCCAAAGTTGAATTCTCGAAATATTTTGCGTGATCCTATATTCATGCATGATACGCAAATGTCTCCAAAATTTTCATGCTCCCATAACTTTGTCAAAGCCGAACCGATTTTCGTGCTAAGGTCTTTGTTGTCATGGTTGGACTTATAGCGAAATCAAAGTTGAATTCTCGACATATTTTGCGTGATCCCTATATTCATGCATGATACGCAAATTTCTCCAAAACTTTCATGCTTCCATAACTTTGTCAAAACCGAAACGATTTTTGTGCTAAGGTCTTTGTTGTCATGGTTGGACTTATAGCGAAAGCAAAAATGGAATTATCGACATATTTTGCGTGACCCTATATTCATGCATGAAACGCTAATTTACCCAAAGCTTTCACCTTATAGCAATATCCAAAGTTGAATTCTCGACATATTTTGCGTGATCCTATATTCATGCATGATACGCAAATTTTTCCAAAATTTCCATGCTTCCATAACTTTGACAAAACCGAACCGATTATCGTGCTAAGGTCTTTGTTGTCATGGTTGGACTTATAGCGAAATCAAAGTTGAATTCTCGACATATTTTGCGTGACCCTATATTCATGCTTGAAACGCTAATTTACCCAAATCTTTCACCTTATAGCAATATCCAAAGTTGAATTCTCGACATATTTTGCGTGATCCCTATATTCATGCATGATACGCAAATTTCTCCAAAATTTTCATGCTTCCATAACTTTGTCAAAACCAAACCGATTTTCGTGCTAAGGTCTTTGTTGTCATGGTTGGACTTATAGCGAAATCAAAAATTGAATTCTCGACATATTTTGCGTGATCCCTATATTCATGCATGATACGCAAATTTCTCCAAAATTTTCATGCTTCCATAACTTTGTCAAAATCGAACCGATTTTCGTGCATAAAGACTTTGTTGCCATGGTTGGACTTATACAGAAATCCAAAATTGAACTCTCGACATATTATGCGTGACCCTATATTCATGCTTGAAACGCTAATTTACCCAAATCTTTCACCTTATAGCAATATCCAAAGTTGAATTCTCGACATATTTTGCGTGATCCCTATATTCATGCATGATACGCAAATTTCTCCAAAATTTTCATGCTTCCATAACTTTGTCAAAACCAAACCGATTTTCGTGCTAAGGTCTTTGTTGTCATGGTTGGACTTATAGCGAAATCCAAAATTGAATTCTCGACATATTTTGCGTGACCCTATATTCATGCATGAAACGGTAATTTACCCAAAGCTTTCATCTTATAGCAAAATCCAAAGTTGAATTCTCGAAATATTTTGCGTGATCCTATATTCATGCATGATACGCAAATGTCTCCAAAATTTGCATGCTTCCATAACTTTGTCAAAACCGAACCAATTTTCGTGCTAAAGTCTTTGTTGTCATGGTTGGACTTATAGCGAAATCAAAAATTGAATTCTCGATATATTTTGCGTGACCCTATATTCATGCATGAAACGGTAATTTAGCCAAAGCTTTCACCTTATAGCAAAATCCAAAGTTGAATTCTCGACATATTTTGCGTGATCCTATATTCATGCATGATACGCAAATTTCTCCAATATTTTCATGCTTCCATAACTTTGACAAAACCGAACCGATTTTCGTGCTAAGGTATTTGTTGTCATGGTTGGACTTATAGCGAAATCAAAAATTGAATTCTCGACATATTTTGCGTGATCCCTATATTCATGCATGATACGCAAATTTCTCCAAAATTTTCATGCTTCCATAACTTTGTCAAAATCGAACCGATTTTCGTGCATAAAAACTTTGTTGCCATGGTTGGACTTATACAGAAATCCAAAATTGAACTCTCGACCTATTTTGCGTGACCCTATATTCATGCTTGAAACGCTAATTTACCCAAATCTTTCACCTTATAGCAATATCCAAAGTTGAATTCTCGACATATTTTGCGTGATCCCTATATTCATGCATGATACGCAAATTTCTCCAAAATTTTCATGCTTCCATAACTTTGACAAAACCGAACCGATTTTCGTGCTAAGGTCTTTGTTGTCATGGTTGGACTTATAGCGAAATCAAAAATTGAATTCTCGACATATTTTGCGTGATCCCTATATTCATGCATGATACGCAAATTTCTCCAAAATTTTCATGCTTCCATAACTTTGTCAAAACCAAACCGATTTTCGTGCTAAGGTCTTTGTTGTCATGGTTGGACTTATAGCGAAATCCAAAATTGAATTCTCGACATATTTTGCGTGACCCTATATTCATGCATGAAACGCTAATTTACCCAAAGCTTTCACCTTATAGCAAAATCCAAAGTTGAATTCTCGAAATATTTTGCGTGATCCTATATTCATGCATGATACGCAAATGTCTCCAAAATTTGCATGCTTCCATAACTTTGTCAAAACCGAACCAATTTTCGTGCTATGGTCTTTGTTGTCATGGTTGGACTTATAGCGAAATCAAAAATTGAATTCTCGATATATTTTGCGTGACCTTATATTCATGCATGAAACGCTAATTTACCCAAAGCTTTCACCTTATACCAAAATGCAAAGTTGAATTCTCGACATATTTTGCGTGATCCTATATTCATGCATGATACGCAAATTTCTCCAAAATTTGCATGCTTCCATAAGTTTGTCAAAACCGATCCGATTTTCGTGCTTAGGTCTTTGTTGTCATGGTTGGACTTATACCGAAATCAAAAATTGAATTCTCGATATATTTTGCGTGACCCTATATTCATGCATGAAACGGTAATTTACCCAAAGCTTTCACCTTATAGCAAAATCCAAAGTTGAATTCTCGACATATTTTGCGTGATCCTATATTCCTGCATGATACGCAAATTTCTCCAAAATTTTCATGCTCCCATAACTTTGTCAAAGCCGAACCGATTTTCGTGCTAAGGTCTTTGTTGTCATGGTTGGACTTATAGCGAAAGCAAAAATGGAATTATCGACATATTTTGCGTGACCCTATTTTCATGCATGAAACGCTAATTTACCCAAAGCTTTCACCTTATAGCAATATCCAAAGTTGAATTCTCGACATATTTTGCGTGATCCTATATTCATGCATGATACGCAAATTTCTCCAAAATTTCCATGCTTCCATAACTTTGACAAAACCGAACCGATTTTCGTGCTTAGGTCTTTGTTGTCAAGGTTGGACTTATACCGAAATCAAAAATTGAATTCTCGACATATTTTGCGTGACCCTATGAATTCATGCATGAAACGGTAATTTACCCAAATTTTTCATCTTATAGCAAAATCCAAAGTTGAATTCTCGACATATTTTGCGTGATCCTATATTCATGCATGATACGCAAATGTCTCCAAAATTTTCATGCTCCCATAACTTTGTCAAAGCCGAACCGATTTTCGTGCTAAGGTCTTTGTTGTCATGGTTGGACTTAAAGCGAAATCAAAGTTGAATTCTCGACATATTTTGCGTGATCCCTATATTCATGCATGATACGCAAATTTCTCCAAAACTTTCATGCTTCCATAACTTTGTCAAAACCGAACCGATTTTTGTGCTAAGGTCTTTGTTGTCATGGTTGGACTTATAGCGAAAGCAAAAATGGAAATATCGACATATTTTGCGTGACCCTATTTTCATGCATGAAACGCTAATTTACCCAAAGCTTTCACCTTATAGCAATATCCAAAGTTGAATTCTCGACATATTTTGCGTGATCCTATATTCATGCATGATACGCAAATTTTTCCAAAATTTCCATGCTTCCATAACTTTGACAAAACCGAACCGATTATCGTGCTAAGGTCTTTGTTGTCATGTTTGGACTTATAGCGAAATCAAAGTTGAATTCTCGACATATTTTGCGTGACCCTATATTCATGCTTGAAACGCTAATTTACCCAAATCTTTCACCTTATAGCAATATCCAAAGTTGAATTCTCGACATATTTTGCGTGATCCCTATATTCATGCATGATACGCAAATTTCTCCAAAATTTTCATGCTTCCATAACTTTGTCAAAACCAAACCGATTTTCGTGCTAAGGTCTTTGTTGTCATGGTTGGACTTATAGCGAAATCAAAAATTAAATTCTCGACATATTTTGCGTGATCCCTATATTCATGCATGATACGCAAATTTCTCCAAAATTTTCATGCTTCCATAACTTTGTCAAAATCGAACCGATTTTCGTGCATAAAGACTTTGTTGCCATGGTTGGACTTATACAGAAATCCAAAATTGAACTCTCGACATATTATGCGTGACCCTATATTCATGCTTGAAACGCTAATTTACCCAAATCTTTCACCTTATAGCAATATCCAAAGTTGAATTCTCGACATATTTTGCGTGATCCCTATATTCATGCATGATACGCAAATTTCTCCAAAATTTTCATGCTTCCATAACTTTGTCAAAACCAAACCGATTTTCGTGCTAAGGTCTTTGTTGTCATGGTTGGACTTATAGCGAAATCCAAAATTGAATTCTCGACATATTTTGCGTGACCCTATATTCATGCATGAAACGGTAATTTACCCAAAGCTTTCATCTTATAGCAAAATCCAAAGTTGAATTCTCGAAATATTTTGCGTGATCCTATATTCATGCATGATACGCAAATGTCTCCAAAATTTGCATGCTTCCATAACTTTGTCAAAGCCGAACCAATTTTCGTGCTAAAGTCTTTGTTGTCATGGTTGGACTTATAGCGAAATCAAAAATTGAATTCTCGATATATTTTGCGTGACCCTATATTCATGCATGAAACGGTAATTTAGCCAAAGCTTTCACCTTATAGCAAAATCCAAAGTTGAATTCTCGACACATTTTGCGTGATCCTATATTCATGCATGATACGCAAATTTCTCCAATATTTTCATGCTTCCATAAGTTTGTCAAAACCGAACCGATTTTCGTGCTAAGGTCTTTGTTGGACTTATACCGAAATCAAAAATTGAATTCTCGACATATTTTGCGTGATCCCTATATTCATGCATGATACGCAAATTTCTCCAAAATTTTCATGCTTCCATAACTTTGACAAAACCGAACCGATTTTCGTGCTAAGGTCTTTGTTGTCATGGTTGGACTTATAGCGAAATCAAAAATTGAATTCTCGACATATTTTGCGTGATCCCTATATTCATGCATGATACGCAAATTTCTCCAAAATTTTCATGCTTCCATAACTTTGTCAAAATCGAACCGATTTTCGTGCATAAAGACTTTGTTGCCATGGTTGGACTTATACAGAAATCCAAAATTGAACTCTCGACCTATTTTGCGTGACCCTATATTCATGCTTGAAACGCTAATTTACCCAAATCTTTCACCTTATAGCAATATCCAAAGTTGAATTCTCGACATATTTTGCGTGATCCCTATATTCATGCATGATACGCAAATTTCTCCAAAATTTTCATGCTTCCATAACTTTGTCAAAACCAAACCGATTTTCGTGCTAAGGTCTTTGTTGTCATGGTTGGACTTATAGCGAAATCCAAAATTGAATTCTCGACATATTTTGCGTGACCCTATATTCATGCATGAAACGCTAATTTACCCAAATATTTCACCTTATAGCAAAATCCAAAGTTGAATTCTCGAAATATTTTGCGTGATCCTATATTCATGCATGATACGCAAATGTCTCCAAAATTTGCATGCTTCCATAACTTTGTCAAAACCGAACCAATTTTCGTGCTATGGTCTTTGTTGTCATGGTTGGACTTATAGCGAAATCAAAAATTGAATTCTCGATATATTTTGCGTGACCTTATATTCATGCATGAAACGCTAATTTACCCAAAGCTTTCACCTTATAGCAAAATCCAAAGTTGAATTCTCGACATATTTTGCGTGATCCTATATTCATGCATGATACGCAAATTTCTCCAAAATTTGCATGCTTCCATAAGTTTGTCAAAACCGATCCGATTTTCGTGCTTAGGTCTTTGTTGTCAAGGTTGGACTTATACCGAAATCAACAATTGAATTCTCGATATATTTTGCGTGACCCTATATTCATGCATGAAACGGTAATTTACCCAAAGCTTTCACCTTATAGCAAAATCCAAAGTTGAATTCTCGACATATTTTGCGTGATCCTATATTAATGCATGATACGCAAATTTCTCCAAAATTTTCATGCTCCCATAACTTTGTCAAAGCCGAACCGATTTTCGTGCTAAGGTCTTTGTTGTCATGGTTGGACTTATAGCGAAAGCAAAAATGGAATTATCGACATATTTTGCGTGACCCTATTTTCATGCATGAAACGCTAATTTACCCAAAGCTTTCACCTTATAGCAATATCCAAAGTTGAATTCTCGACATATTTTGCGTGATCCTATATTCATGCATGATACGCAAATTTCTCCAAAATTTCCATGCTTCCATAACTTTGACAAAACCGAACCGATTTTCGTGCTAAGGTTTTTGTTGTCATGGTTGGACTTATAGCGAAATCAAAAATTGAATTCTCGATATATTTTGCGTGACCCTATATTCATGCATGAAACGGTAATTTAGCCAAAGCTTTCACCTTATAGCAAAATCCAAAGTTGAATTCTCGACATATTTTGCGTGATCCTATATTCATGCATGATACGCAAATTTCTCCAATATTTTCATGCTTCCATAAGTTTGTCAAAACCGAACCGATTTTCGTGCTAAGGTCTTTGTTGGACTTATACCGAAATCAAAAATTGAATTCTCGACATATTTTGAGTGATCCCTATATTCATGCTTGAAACGCTAATTTACCCAAATCTTTCACCTTATAGCAATATCCAAAGTTGAATTCTCGACATATTTTGCGTGATCCCTATATTCATGCATGATACGCAAATTTCTCCAAAATTTTCATGCTTCCATAACTTTGTCAAAACCAAACCGATTTTCGTGCTAAGGTCTTTGTTGTCATGGTTGGACTTATAGCGAAATCCAAAATTGAATTCTCGACATATTTTGCGTGACCCTATATTCATGCATGAAACGCTAATTTACCCAAAGCTTTCACCTTATAGCAAAATCCAAAGTTGAATTCTCGAAATATTTTGCGTGATCCTATATTCATGCATGATACGCAAATGTCTCCAAAATTTGCATGCTTCCATAACTTTGTCAAAACCGAACCAATTTTCGTGCTATGGTCTTTGTTGTCATGGTTGGACTTATAGCGAAATCAAAAATTGAATTCTCGATATATTTTGCGTGACCTTATATTCATGCATGAAACGCTAATTTACCCAAAGCTTTCATCTTATAGCAAAATCCAAAGTTGAATTCTCGACATATTTTGCGTGATCCTATATTCATGCATGATACGCAAATTTCTCCAAAATTTGCATGCTTCCATAAGTTTGTCAAAACCGATCCGATTTTCGTGCTTAGGTCTTTGTTGTCAAGGTTGGACTTATACCGAAATCAAAAATTGAATTCTCGATATATTTTGCGTGACCCTATATTCATGCATGAAACGGTAATTTACCCAAAGCTTTCACCTTATAGCAAAATCCAAAGTTGAATTCTCGACATATTTTGCGTGATCCTATATTCATGCATGATACGCAAATTTCTCCAAAATTTTCATGCTCCCATAACTTTGTCAAAGCCGAACCGATTTTCGTGCTAAGGTCTTTGTTGTCATGGTTGGACTTATAGCGAAAGCAAAAATGGAATTATCGACATATTTTGCGTGACCCTATTTTCATGCATGAAACGCTAATTTACCCAAATCTTTCACCTTATAGCAATATCCAAAGTTGAATTCTCGACATATTTTGCGTGATCCTATATTCATGCATGATACGCAAATTTCTCCAAAATTTCCATGCTTCCATAACTTTGACAAAACCGAACCGATTTTCGTGCTAAGGTCTTTGTTGTCATGGTTGGACTTATACCGAAATCAAAAATTGAATTCTCGACATATTTTGCGTGACCCTATATTCATGCATGAAACGCTAATTTACCCAAAGCTTTCACCTTATAGCAATATCCAAAGGTGAATTCTCGACATATTTTGCGTGATCCTATATTCATGCATGATACGCAAATTTCTTCAATATTTTCATGCTTCCATAAGATTGTCAAAACCGATCCGATTTTCGTGCTTAGGTCTTTGTTGTCAAGGTTGGACTTATAGCGAAATCAAAAATGGAATTCTCGACATATTTTGCGTGACCCTATTTTCATGCATGAAACGCTAATTTACCCAAAGCTTTCACCTTATAGCAATATTAAAAGTTGAATTCTCGACATATTTTGCGTGATCCTATATTCATGCATGATACGCAAATTTCTCCAATATTTTCATGCTTCTATTAGTTTGTCAAAACCGAACCGATTTTCGTGCTAAGGTCTTTGTTGTCATGGTTGGACCTATACCGAAATCAAAAATTGAATTCTCGACATATTTTGCGTGACCCTATATTCATGCATGAAACGCTAATTTACCCAAAGCTTTCACCTTATAGCAATATCCAAAGTTGAATTCTCGACATATTTCGCGTGATCCCTATATTCATGCATGATACGCAAATTTCTCCAAAATTTTCATGCTTCCATAACTTTGTCAAAACCAAACCGATTTTCGTGCTAAGGTCTTTGTTGTCATGGTTGGACTTATACCGATATCAAAAATTGAATTCTCGACATATTTTGCGTGACCCTATATTCATGCATGAAACGGTAATTTACCCAAAGCTTTCATCTTATAGCAAAATCCAAAGTTGAATTCTCGACATATTTTGTGTGATCCTATATTCATGCATGTTACGCAAATGTCTTCAAAATTTTCATGCTTCCATAACTTTGTCAAAGCCGAACCGATTTTCGTGCTAAAGTCTTTGTTGTCATGGTTGGACTTATAGCGAAATCAAAAATTGAAATCTCGACATATTTTGCGTAACCCTATATTCATGCATGAAACGCTGATTTACCCAAAGCTTTCACCTTATAGCAAAATCCAAAGTTGAATTCTCAACATATTTTGCGTGATCCTATATTCATGCATGATACGCAAATTTCTCAAAAATTTGCATGCTTCCATAAGTTTGTCAAAACCGATCCGATTTTCGTGCTTAGGTCTTTGTTGTCAAGGTTGGACTTATAGCGAAATCAAAAATTGAATTCTCGACATATTTTGCGTGATCCTATATTCATGCATAATACGCAAATTTCTCTAAAATTTTCATGCTTCCATAACTTTGTCAAAACCGAACCGATTTTCGAGCTAAGGTCTTTGTTGTCATGGTTGGACTTATAGCGAAATCAAAAATTGAATTCTCGACATATTTTGCGTGACCCTATATTCATGCATGATACGCAAATTTCTCAAAAATTTGCATGCTTCCACAACTTTGTCAAAACCGAACCGATTTTCGTGCTAAGGTCTTTGTTGTCATGGTTGGACTTATACCGAAATCAAAAATTGAATTCTCGACATATTTTGTTTGACCCTATATTCATGCATGAAACGCTAATTTACCCAAAGCTTTCATCTTATAGCAAAATCTGAAGTTGAATTCTCGAGATATTTTGCGTGATCCTATATTCATGCATGATACGCAAATTTCTCTAAAATTTTCATGCTTCCATAACATTGTCAAAATCGAACCGATTTTCGTGCTAAGGTCTTTGTTGTCATGGTTGGACTTATAGCTAAATCCAAAATTGAATTCTCGACATATTTTGCGTGACCCTATTTTCATGCATGAAACGCTAATTGACCCAAAGCTTTCACCTTATAGCAATATCCAAAGTTGAATTCTCGACATATTTTGCGTGATCCTATATTCATGCATGATACGCAAATTTCTCCAAAATTTCCATGCTTCCATAACTTTGACAAAACCGAACCGATTTTCGTGCTAAGGTCTTTGTTGTCATGGTTGGACTTATAGCGAAATCAAAAATTGAATTCTCGACATATTTTGCGTGATCCTATATTCATGCATGATACGCAAATTTCTCCAAAATTTCCATGCTTCCATAACTTTGACAAAACCGAACCGATTTTCGTGCTAAGGTCTTTGTTGTCATGGTTGGACTTAAAGCGAAATCAACAATTGAATTCTCGACATATTTTGCGTGATCCTATATTCATGCATGATACGCAAATTTCTTCAATATTTTCATGCTTCCATAAGTTTGTCAAAACCGATCCGATTTTCGTGCTTAGGTCTTTGTTGTCAAGGTTGGACTTATAGCGAAATCCAAAATTGAATTCTCGACATATTTTGCGTGATCCTATATTCATGCATGAAACGCTAATTTACCCAAAGCTTTCACCTTATAGCAAAATCCAAAGTTGAATTCTCGACATATTTTGCGTGATCCCTATATTCATGCATGATACGCAAATTTATCCAAAGTTTTCATGCTTCCATAACTTTGTCAAAACCGAACCGATTTTCGTGCTAAGGTCTTTGTTGTCATGGTTGGACTTATACCGAAATCAAAAATTGAATTCTCGGCATATTTTGCGTGACCCTATATTCATGCATGAAACGGTAAATTACCCAAAGCTTTCATCTTATAGCAAAATCCAAAGTTGAATTCTCGACATATTTTGCGTGATCCTATATTCATGCATGATACGCAAATATCTCCAAAATTTTCATGATTCCATAACTTTGTCAAAGCCGAACCGATTTTCGTGCTAAGGTCTTTGTTATCATGGTTGGACTTATAGCGAAATCAAAAATTGAATTCTCGACATATTTTGCGTGACACTATATTCATGCATGAAACGCTGATTTACCCAAAGCTTTCATCTTATAGCAAAATCCAAAGTTGAATTCTCGACATATTTTGCGTGATCCTATATTCATGCATGATACGCAAATTTCTCAAAAATTTTCATGCTTCCATAAGTTTGTCAAAACCGATCCGATTTTCGTGCTTAGGTCTTTGTTGTCAAGGTTGGACTTATAGCGAAATCAAAAATTGAATTCTCGACATATTTTGCGTGATCCTATATTCATGCATGAAACGCTAATTTACCCAAAGCTTTCACCTTATAACAAAATCCAAAGTTGAATTCTCGACATATTTTGCGTGATCCTATATTCATGCATGATACGCAAATGTCTCCAAAATTTTCATGCTTCCATAACTTTGTCAAAACCGATCCGATTTTCGTGCTTAGGTCTTTGTTGTCAAGGTTGGACTTATAGCGAAATCCAAAATTGAATTCTCGACATATTTTGCGTGATCCTATGTTCATGCATGAAACGGTAATTTACCCAAAGCTTTCACCTTATAGCAAAATCCAAAGTTAAATTCTCGACATATTTTGCGTGATCCCTATATTCATGCATGATACGCAAATTTCTCCAAAATTTTCATGCTTCCATAACTTTGTCAAAACCGAACCGATTTTCGTGCTAAGGTCTTTGTTGTCATGGTTGGACTTATACCGAAATCCAAAATTGAACTCTCGACATATTTTGCGTGACCCTATATTCATGCATGAAACGCTAATTTACCCAAAGCTTTCACCTTATAGCAAAATCCAAAGTTGAATTCTCGACATATTTTGCGTGATCCCTATATTCATGCATGATACGCAAATTTATCCAAAATTTTCATGCTTCCATAACTTTGTCAAAACCGAACCGATTTTCGTGCTAAGGTCTTTGTTGTCATGGTTGGACTTATAGCGAAATCCAAATTTGAATTCTTGACATATTTTGCGTGACCCTATATTCATGCATGAAACGCTAATTTACCCAAAGCTTTCACCATATAGCAATATCCAAAGTTGAATTCTCGACATATTTTGCGTGATCCCTATATTCATGCATGATACGCAAATTTCTCCAAAATTTTCATGCTTCCATAACTTTGTCAAAACCGAACCGATTTTCGTGCTAAGGTCTTTGTTGTCATGGTTGGACTTATACCGAAATCCAAAATTGAACTCTCGACATATTTTGCGTGACCCTATATTCATGCATGAAACGCTAATTTACCCAAAGCTTTCACCTTATAGCAAAATCCAAAGTTGAATTCTCGACATATTTTGCGTGATCCCTATATTCATGCATGATACGCAAATTTATCCAAAATTTTCATGCTTCCATAACTTTGTCAAAACCGAACCGATTTTCGTGCTAAGGTCTTTGTTGTCATGGTTGGACTTATAGCGAAATCCAAATTTGAATTCTTGACATATTTTGCGTGACCCTATATTCATGCATGAAACGCTAATTTACCCAAAGCTTTCACCATATAGCAATATCCAAAGTTGAATTCTCGACATATTTTGCGTGATCCCTATATTCATGCATGATACGCAAATTTCTCAAAAATTTTCATGCTTCCATAACTTTGTCAAAACCAAACCGATTTTCGTGCTAAGGTCTTTGTTGTCATGGTTGGACTTATACCGAAATCCAAAATTGAATTCTTGACATATTTTGCGTGACCCTATATTCATGCATGAAACGCTAATTTACCCAAAGCTTTCACCTTATAGCAAAATTCAAAGTTGAATTCTCGACATATTTTGCGTGATCCTATATTCATGCATGATACGCAAATTTCTCCAAAATTTTCATGCTTCCATAACTTTGTCAAAACCGAACCGATTTTCGTGCTAAGGTCTTTGTTGTCATGGTTGGACTTATAGCGAAATCAAAAATTGAATTCTCGACATATTTTGCGTGATCCCTATATTCATGCATGATACGCAAATTTTTCCAAAATTTTCATGCTTCCATAACTTTGTCAAAATCGAACCGATTTTCGTGCTAAGGTCTTTGTTGTCATGGTTGGACTTATAGCGAAATCCAAAATTGAATTTTCGACATATTTTGCGTGACCCTATTTTCATGCATGAAACGCTAATTTACCCAAAGCTTTCACCTTATAGCAATATCCAAAGTTGAATTCTCGACATATTTTGCGTGATCCTGTATTCATGCATGATACGCAAATGTCTCCAAAATTTTCATGCTTCCATAACTTTGTCAAAATCGAACCGATTTTCGTGCTAAGGTCTTTGTTGTCATGGTTGGACTTATAGCGAAATCAAAAATTGAATTCTCGACATATTTTGCGTGATCCCTATATTCATGCATGATACGCAAATTTTTCCAAAATTTTCATGCTTCCATAACTTTGTCAAAATCGAACCGATTTTCGTGCTAAGGTCTTTGTTGTCATGGTTGGACTTATAGCGAAATCAAAAATTGAATTCTCGACATATTTTGCGTGATCCCTATATTCATGCATGATACGCAAATTTTTCCACAATTTTCATGCTTCCATAACTTTGTCAAAATCGAACCGATTTTCGTGCTAAGGTCTTTGTTGTCATGGTTGGACTTATAGCGAAATCAAAAATTGAATTCTCGACATATTTTGCGTGACCCTATATTCATGCATGATACGCAAATTTCTCCAATATTTTCATGCTTCCATAAGTTTGTCAAAACCGAACCGATTTTCGTGCTAAGGTCTTTGTTGCCATGGTTGGACTTATACCGAAATCAAAAATTGAATTCTCGACATATTTTGCGTGACCCTATATTCATGCATGAAACGCTAATTTACCCAAAGTTTTCACCTCATAGCAAAATCCAAAGTTGAATTCTCGACATATTTTGCGTGATCCTATATTCATGCATGATACGCAAATTTCTCCAAAATTTTCATGCCTCCATAACTTTGTCAAAACCGATCCGATTTTCCTGGTAAAGTCTTTGTTGTCATGGTTGGACTTATAGCGAAATCAAAAATTGAATTCTCGACATATTTTGCGTGACCCTATATTCATGCATGAAACGCTAATTTACCCAAAGCTTTCATCTTATAGCAAAATCCAAAGTTGAATTCTCGAGATATTTTGCGTGATCCTATACTCATGCATGATACGCAAATTTCTCTAAAATTTTCATGCTTCCATAACTTTGTCAAAACCGAACCGATTTTCGTGCTAAGGTCTTTGTTGTCATGGTTGGACTTATAGCGAAATCAAAAATGGATTTCTCGACATATTTTGCGTGATTCCTATATTCATGCATGATACGCAAATTTCTCCAAAATTTTCATGCTTCCATAAGTTTGTCAAAACCGAACCGATTTTCGTGCTAAGGTCTTTATTGCCATGGTTGGACTTATACAGAAATCCAAAATTGAATTCTCGACATATTTTGCGTGACCCTATTTTCATGCATGAAACGCTAATTTACCCAAAGCTTTCACCTTATAGCAATATCCAAAGTTGAATTCTCGACATATTTTTCGTGATCCTATATTCATGCATGATACGCAAATATCTCCAAGGTTGTCAAGGTTGGACTTATAGCGAAATTGAAAATTGAATTCTCGGCATATTTTGCGTGATCCAATATTCATGCATGAAACGCTAATTTACCCAAAGCTTTCACCTTATAACAAAATCCAAAGTTGAATTCTCGACGTATTTTGCGTGATCCTATATTCATGCATGATACGCAAATTTTTCCAAAATTATCATGCTTCCATAAGTTTGTCAAAACCGAACCGATTTTCGTGCTAAGGTCTTTGTTGTCATGGTTGGACTTATAGCGAAATCTAAAATTGAATTCTCGACATATTTTGCGTGACCCTATATTCATGCATGAAACGCTAATTTACCCAAAGCTTTCACCGCATAGCAATATCCAAAGTTGAATTCTCGACATATTTTGCGTGATCCTATATTCATGCATGATACGCAAATTTCTCCAAAATTTTCATGCTTCCATAACTTTGACAAAACCGAACCGATTTTCGTGCTAAGGTCTTTGTTGTCATGGTTGGACTTATAGCGAAATCAAAAATTGAATTCTCGACATATTTTGCGTGATCCCTATATTCATGCATGATACGCAAATTTCTCCAAAATTTTCATGCTTCCATAACTTTGTCAAAATCGAACCGATTTTCGTGCATAAAGACTTTGTTGCCATGGTTGGACTTATACAGAAATCCAAAATTGAATTCTCGACATATTTTGCGTGACCCTATATTCATGCATGAAACGCTAATTTACCCAAAGCTTTCACCTTATAGCAATATCCAAAGTTGAATTCTCGACATATTTTGCGTGATCCCTATATTCATGCATGATACGCAAATTTCTCCAATATTTTCATGCTTCCATAAGTTGTCAAAACCGATCCGATTTTCGTGCTTAGGTCTTTGTTGTCAAGGTTGGACTTATAGCGAAATCAAAAATTGAATTCTCGGCATATTTTGCGTGATCCAATATTCATACATGAAACGGTAATTTACCCAAAGCTTTCACCTTATAACAAAATCCAAAGTTGAATTCTCGACATATTTTGCGTGATCCTATATTCATGCATGATACGCAAATTTTTCCAAAATTTTCATGCTTCCATAAGTTTGTCAAAACCGAACCGATTTTCGTGCTAAGGTCTTTGTTGTCATGGTTGGACTTATAGCGAAATCAAAAATTGAATTCTCGACATATTTTGCGTGACCCTATTCATGCATGAAACGCTAATTTACCCAAAGCTTTCACCTTATAGCAATATCCAAAGTTGAATTCTCGACATATTTTGCGTGATCCTATATTCATGCATGATACGCAAATTTCTCCAAAATTTTCATGCCTCCATAACTTTGACAAAATCGAACCGATTTTCGTGCATAAAATCTTTGTTGTCATGGTTGGACTTATAGCAAAATCCAAAATTGAATTCTCGACATATTTTGCGTGACCCTATATTCATGCATGAAACGCTAATTTACCCAAAGCTTTCACCTTATAGCAATATCCAAAGTTAAATTCTCGACATAGTTTGCGTGATCCCTATATTCATGCATGATACGCAAATTTCTCAAAAATTTTCATGCTTCCATAACTTTGTCAAAACCGAACCGATTTTCGTGCTAAGGTCTTTGTTGTCATGGTTGGACTTATAGCGAAATCAAATATGGAATTCTCGACATATTTTGCGTGACATGAATATAGATTCATGCATTAAACGCTAATTTACCCAAAGTTTTCACCTCATTGCAAAATCCAAAGTTGAATTCTCGACATATTTTGCGTGATCCTATATTCATGCATGATACGCAAATTTTTCTAAATTTTTCAAGCTTCCATAAGTTTGTCAAAACCGATCCGATTTTCGTGCTTAGGTCTTTGTTGTCAAGGTTGGACTTATAGCGAAATCAAAAATTGAATTCTCGACATATTTTGCGTGATCATATATTCATGCATGAAACGCTAATTTACCCAAAGCTTTCACCGCATAGCAAAATCCAAAGTTGAATTCTCGACATATTTTGCGTGATCCTATATTCATGCATGATACGCAAATTTTTCTAAATTTTTCAAGCTTCCATAAGTTTGTCAAAACCGATCCGATTTTCGTGCTTAGGTCTTTGTTGTCAAGGTTGGACTTATAGCGAAATCAAAAATTGAATTCTCGACATATTTTGCGTGATCCCTATATTCATGCATGATACGCAAATTTCTCCAAAATTTTCATGCTTCCATAACTTTGTCAAAATCGAACCGATTTTCGTGCATAAAGACTTTGTTGCCATGGTTGGACTTATACAGAAATCCAATATTGAATTCTCGACATATTTTGCGTGACCCTATATTCATGCATGAAACGCTAATTTACCCAAAGCTTTCACCTTATAGCAATATCCAAAGTTGAATTCTCGACATATTTTGCGTGATCCTATATTCATGCATGATACGCAAATTTCTCCAATATTTTCATGCTTCCATAAGTTTGTCAAAACCGATCCGATTTTCGTGCTTAGGTCTTTGTTGTCAAGGTTGGAATTATATCGAAATTAAAAATTGAATTCTCGGCATATTTTGCGTGATCCAATATTCATGCATGAAACGGTAATTTACCCAAAGCTTTCACCTTATAACAAAATCCAATGTTGAATTCTCGACATATTTTGCGTGATCCTATATTCATGCATGATACGCAAATTTCTCCAAAATTTTCATGCTTCCATAACTTTGTCAAAACCGAACCGATTTTTGTGCTAAGGTCTTTGTTGTCATGGTTGGACTTATAGCGAAATCCAAAATTGAATTCTCGACATATTTTGTGTGACCCTATATTCATGCATGAAACCCTAATTTACCCAAAGCTTTCACCTTATAGCAATATCCAAAGTTGAATTCTCGACATATTTTGGGTGATCCTATATTCATGCATGATACGCAAATTTCTCCAAAATTTTCATGTTTCCATAAGTTTGTCAAAACCGATCCGATTTTCGTGCTTAGGTCTTTGTTGTCAAGGTTGGACTTATAGCGAAATCAAAAATTGAATTCTCGACATATTTTGCGTGACACTATATTCATGCATGAAACGCTAATTTACCCAAAGCTTTCACCTTATAGCAAAATCCAAAGTTGAATTCTCGACATATTTTGCGTGATCCTATATTCATGCATGATACGCAAATTTCTCCAAAATTTTCATGCTTCCATAACTTTGTCAAAACCGAACCGATTTTCGTGCTTAGGTCTTTGTTGTCAAGGTTGGACTTATAGCGAAATCAAAAATTGAATTCTCGACATATTTTGCGTGATCCCTATATTCATGCATGATACGCAAATTTCTCCAAAATTTTCATGCTTCCATAACTTTTTCAAAATCGAACCGATTTTCGTGCATAAAGACTTTATTGCCATGGTTGGACTTATACAGAAATCCAAAATTGAATTCTCGACATATTTTGCGTGATCCTATATTCATGCATGATACGCAAATTTTTCCAAAATTTTCATGCTTCCATAAGTTTGTCAAAACCGAACCGATTTTCGTGCTAAGGTCTTTGTTGTCATGGTTGGACTTATAGCGAAATCAAAAATTTAATTCTCGACATAGTTTGCGTGATCCCTATATTCATGCATGATACGCAAATTTCTCCAAAATTTTCATGCTTCCATAACTTTGTCAAAATCGAACCGATTTTCGTGCATAAAGACTTTATTGCCATGGTTGGACTTATACAGAAATCCAAAATTGAATTCTCTACATATTTTGCGTGACCCTATTTTCATGCAAGAAACGCTAATTTACCCAAAGCTTTCACCTTATAGCAATATCCAAAGTTGAATTCTCGACATATTTTGCGTGATCCTATACTCATGCATGATACGCAAATTTCTCCAAAATTTTCATGCTTCCATAACTTTATCAAAACCGAACCGATTTTTGTGCTAAGGTCTTTGTTGTCATGCTTGGACTTATAGCGCAATCAAAATGGAATTCTCGACATATTTTGCGTGACCCTATATTCATGCATGAAACGGTAATTTACCCAAAGCTTTCATCTTATAGCAAAATCCAAAGTTGAATTCTCGAGATATTTTGCGTGATCCTATATTCATGCATGATACGCAAATTTCTCTAAAATTTTCATGCTTCCATAACTTTGTCAAAACCGAACCGATTTTCGTGCTAAGGTCTTTGTTGTCATGGTTGGACTTATAGCGAAATCAAAAATGGAATTCTCGACATATTTTGCGTGATTCCTATATTCATGCATGATACGCAAATTTCTCCAAAATTTTCATGCTTCCATAAGTTTGTCAAAACCGAACCGATTTTCGTGCTAAGGTCTTTGTTGTCATGGTTGGACTTATAGCGAAATCAAAAATGGAATTCTCGACATATTTTGCGTGACCCTATATTCATGCATGAAACGCTAATTTACCCAAAGTTTTCACCTCATAGCAAAATCCAAAGTTGAATTCTCGACATATTTTGCGTGATCCTATATTCATGCATGATACGCAAATTTCTCCAAAATTTCCATGCTTCCATAACTTTGACAAAACCGAACCGATTTTCGTGCTAAGGTCTTTGTTGTCATGGTTGGACTTATAGCGAAATCAAAAATTGAATTCTCGACATATTTTGCGTGATCCCTATATTCATGCATGATACGCAAATTTCTCCAAAATTTTCATGCTTCCATAACCTTGTCAAAATCGAACCGATTTTCGTGCATAAAGACTTTATTGCCATGGTTGGACTTATACAGAAATCCAAAATTGAATTCTCGACATATTTTGCGTGACCCTATTTTCATGCAAGAAACGCTAATTTACCCAAAGCTTTCACCTTATAGCAATATCCAAAGTTGAATTATCGAGATATTTTGCGTGATCCTATACTCATGCATGATACGCAAATTTCTCTAAAATTTTCATGCTTCCATAACTTTGTCAAAACCGATCCGATTTTCGTGCTAAGGTCTTTGTTGTCATGGTTGGACTTATAGCGAAATCAAAAATGGAATTCTCGAGATATTTTGCGTGATCCTATATTCATGCATGATACGCAAATTTCTCTAAAATTTTCATGCTTCCATAACTTTGTCAAAACCGATCCGATTTTCGTGCTAAGGTCTTTGTTGTCATGGTTGGACTTATAGCGAAATCAAAAATGGAATTCTCGAGATATTTTGCGTGATCCTATATTCATGCATGAAACGCAAATTTCTCTAAAATTTCCATGCTTCCATAACTTTGACAAAACCGAACCGATTTTCGTGCTAAGGTCTTTGTTGTCATGGTTGGACTTATAGCGAAATCAAAAATTGAATTCTCGACATATTTTGCGTGATCCCTGTATTCATGCATGATACGCAAATTTCTCCAAAATTTTCATGCTTCCATAACTTTGTCAAAATCGAACCGATTTTCGTGCATAAAGACTTTATTGCCATGGTTGGACTTATACAGAAATCCAAAATTGAATTCTCGACATATTTTGCGTGACCCTATTTTCATGCAAGAAACGCTAATTTACCCAAAGCTTTCACCTTATAGCAATATCCAAAGTTGAATTCTCGACATATTTTGCGTGATCCTATACTCATGCATGATACGCAAATTTCTCCAAAATTTTCATGCTTCCATAACTTTGTCAAAACCGAACCGATTTTTGTGCTAAGGTCTTTGTTGTCATGCTTGGACTTATAGCGAAATTAAAAATGGAATTCTCGACATATTTTGCGTGATCCTATACTCATGCATGATACGCAAATTTCTCCAAAATTTTCATGCTTCCATAACTTTGTCAAAATCGAACCGATTTTCGTGCATAAAGACTTTATTGCCATGGTTGGACTTATACAGAAATCCAAAATTGAATTCTCTACATATTTTGCGTGATCCTATATTCATGCATGATACGCAAATTTTTCCAAAATTTTCATGCTTCCATAAGTTTGTCAAAACCGAACCGATTTTCGTGCTAAGGTCTTTGTTGTCATGGTTGGACTTATAGCGAAATCAAAAATTTAATTCTCGACATAGTTTACGTGATCCCTATATTCATGCATGATACGCAAATTTCTCCAAAATTTTCATGCTTCCATAACTTTGTCAAAATCGAACCGATTTTCGTGCATAAAGACTTTATTGCCATGGTTGGACTTATACAGAAATCCAAAATTGAATTCTCTACATATTTTGCGTGACCCTATTTTCATGCAAGAAACGCTAATTTACCCAAAGCTTTCACCTTATAGCAATATCCAAAGTTGAATTCTCGACATATTTTGCGTGATCCTATATTCATGCATGATACGCAAATTTCTCCAAAATTTTCATGCTTCCATAACTTTATCAAAACCGAACCGATTTTTGTGCTAAGGTCTTTGTTGTCATGCTTGGACTTATAGCGAAATCAAAAATGGAATTCTCGACATATTTTGCGTGACCCTATATTCATGCATGAAACGGTAATTTACCCAAAGCTTTCATCTTATAGCAAAATCCAAAGTTGAATTCTCGAGATATTTTGCGTGATCCTATATTCATGCATGATACGCAATTTTCTCTAAAATTTTCATGCTTCCATAACTTTGTCAAAACCGAACCGATTTTCGTGCTAAGGTCTTTGTTGTCATGGTTGGACTTATAGCGAAATCAAAAATGGAATTCTCGACATATTTTGCGTGATTCCTATATTCATGCATGATACGCAAATTTCTCCAAAATTTTCATGCTTCCATAAGTTTGTCAAAACCGAACCGATTTTCGTGCTAAGGTCTTTGTTGTCATGGTTGGACTTATAGCGAAATCAAAAATGGAATTCTCGACATATTTTGCGTGATCCTATATTCATGCATGAAACGCAAATTTCTCTAAAATTTCCATGCTTCCATAACTTTGACAAAACCGAACCGATTTTCGTGCTAAGGTCTTTGTTGTCATGGTTGGACTTATAGCGAAATCAAAAATTGAATTCTCGACATATTTTGCGTGATCCCTATATTCATGCATGATACGCAAATTTCTCCAAAATTTTCATGCTTCCATAACTTTGTCAAAATCGAACCGATTTTCGTGCATAAAGACTTTATTGCCATGGTTGGACTTATACAGAAATCCAAAATTGAATTCTCGACATATTTTGCGTGACCCTATTTTCATGCAAGAAACGCTAATTTACCCAAAGCTTTCACCTTATAGCAATATCCAAAGTTGAATTCTCGACATATTTTGCGTGATCCTATACTCATGCATGATACGCAAATTTCTCCAAAATTTTCATGCTTCCATAACTTTGTCAAAACCGAACCGATTTTCGTGCTAAGGTCTTTGTTGTCATGGTTGGACTTATAGCGAAATCAAAAATGGAATTCTCGACATATTTTGCGTGACCCTATATTCATGCATGAAACGCTAATTTACCCAAAGTTTTCACCTCATAGCAAAATCCAAAGTTGAATTCTCGACATATTTTGCGCGATCCTATATTCATGCATGATACGCAAATTTCTCCAAAATTTTCATGCTTCCATAACTTTGACAAAACCGATCCGATTTTCGTGGTAAGGTCTTTGTTGTCATGGTTGGACTTATAGCGAAATCCAAAATTGAATTCTCGACATATTTTGCGTGACCCTATATTCATGCATGAAACGCTAATTTACCCAAAGCTTTCACCTTATAGCAATATCCAAAGTTGAATTCTCGACATATTTTGCGTGATCCTATACTCATGCATGATACGCAAATTTCTCCAAAATTTTCATGCTTCCATAACTTTGTCAAAATCGAACCGATTTTCGTGCATAAAGACTTTATTGCCATGGTTGGACTTATACAGAAATCCAAAATTGAATTCTCTACATATTTTGCGTGATCCTATATTCATGCATGATACGCAAATTTTTCCAAAATTTTCATGCTTCCATAAGTTTGTCAAAACCGAACCGATTTTCGTGCTAAGGTCTTTGTTGTCATGGTTGGACTTATAGCGAAATCAAAAATTTAATTCTCGACATAGTTTACGTGATCCCTATATTCATGCATGATACGCAAATTTCTCCAAAATTTTCATGCTTCCATAACTTTGTCAAAATCGAACCGATTTTCGTGCATAAAGACTTTATTGCCATGGTTGGACTTATACAGAAATCCAAAATTGAATTCTCTACATATTTTGCGTGACCCTATTTTCATGCAAGAAACGCTAATTTACCCAAAGCTTTCACCTTATAGCAATATCCAAAGTTGAATTCTCGACATATTTTGCGTGATCCTATATTCATGCATGATACGCAAATTTCTCCAAAATTTTCATGCTTCCATAACTTTATCAAAACCGAACCGATTTTTGTGCTAAGGTCTTTGTTGTCATGCTTGGACTTATAGCGAAATCAAAAATGGAATTCTCGACATATTTTGCGTGACCCTATATTCATGCATGAAACGGTAATTTACCCAAAGCTTTCATCTTATAGCAAAATCCAAAGTTGAATTCTCGAGATATTTTGCGTGATCCTATATTCATGCATGATACGCAATTTTCTCTAAAATTTTCATGCTTCCATAACTTTGTCAAAACCGAACCGATTTTCGTGCTAAGGTCTTTGTTGTCATGGTTGGACTTATAGCGAAATCAAAAATGGAATTCTCGACATATTTTGCGTGATTCCTATATTCATGCATGATACGCAAATTTCTCCAAAATTTTCATGCTTCCATAAGTTTGTCAAAACCGAACCGATTTTCGTGCTAAGGTCTTTGTTGTCATGGTTGGACTTATAGCGAAATCAAAAATGGAATTCTCGACATATTTTGCGTGACCCTATATTCATGCATGAAACGCTAATTTACCCAAAGTTTTCACCTCATAGCAAAATCCAAAGTTGAATTCTCGACATATTTTGCGTGATCCTATATTCATGCATGATACGCAAATTTCTCCAAAATTTCCATGCTTCCATAACTTTGACAAAACCGAACCGATTTTCGTGCTAAGGTCTTTGTTGTCATGGTTGGACTTATAGCGAAATCAAAAATTGAATTCTCGACATATTTTGCGTGATCCCTATATTCATGCATGATACGCAAATTTCTCCAAAATTTTCATGCTTCCATAACCTTGTCAAAATCGAACCGATTTTCGTGCATAAAGACTTTATTGCCATGGTTGGACTTATACAGAAATCCAAAATTGAATTCTCGACATATTTTGCGTGACCCTATTTTCATGCAAGAAACGCTAATTTACCCAAAGCTTTCACCTTATAGCAATATCCAAAGTTGAATTCTCGAGATATTTTGCGTGATCCTATACTCATGCATGATACGCAAATTTCTCTAAAATTTTCATGCTTCCATAACTTTGTCAAAACCGATCCGATTTTCGTGCTAAGGTCTTTGTTGTCATGGTTGGACTTATAGCGAAATCAAAAATGGAATTCTCGACATATTTTGCGTGACCCTATATTCATGCATGATACGCAAATTTCTCCAAAATTTTCATGCTTCCATAACTTTGTCAAAACCGATCCGATTTTCGTGCTAAGGTCTTTGTTGTCATGGTTGGACTTATAGCGAAATCAAAAATGGAATTCTCGAGATATTTTGCGTGTTCCTATATTCATGCATGATACGCAAATTTCTCCAAAATTTCCATGCTTCCATAACTTTGACAAAACCGAACCGATTTTCGTGCTAAGGTCTTTGTTGTCATGGTTGGACTTATAGCGAAATCAAAAATTGAATTCTCGACATATTTTGCGTGATCCCTGTATTCATGCATGATACGCAAATTTCTCCAAAATTTTCATGCTTCCATAACCTTGTCAAAATCGAACCGATTTTCGTGCATAAAGACTTTATTGCCATGGTTGGACTTATACAGAAATCCGAAATTGAATTCTCGACATATTTTGCGTGACCCTATTTTCATGCATGAAACGCTTATTTACCCAAAGCTTTCACCTTATAGCAATATCCAAAGTTGAATTCTCGACATATTTTGCGTGATCCTATACTCATGCATGATACGCAAATTTCTCCAAAATTTTCATGCTTCCATAACTTTGTCAAAACCGAACCGATTTTTGTGCTAAGGTCTTTGTTGTCATGCTTGGACTTATAGCGAAATTAAAAATGGAATTCTCGACATATTTTGCGTGATCCCTTATTCATGCATGATACGCAAATTTCTCCAAAATTTTCATGCTTCCATAACCTTGTCAAAATCGAACCGATTTTCGTGCATAAAGACTTTGTTGCCTGGTTGGACTTATAAGAAATCCAAAATGAATTCTCGACATATTTTGCGTGACCCTATATTCATGCATGAAACGCTAATTTACCCAAAGTTTTCACCTCATAGCAAAATCCAAAGTTGAATTCTCGACATATTTTGCGTGATCCCTATATTCATGCATGATACGCAAATTTCTCCAAAATTTTCATGCCTCCATAACTTTGACAAAATCAATCCTATTTTCCTGCGTAAAGTCTTTGTTGCCATGGTTGGACTTATAGCAGAAATCCAAAATTGAATTCTCGACATATTTTGCGTGACCCTATATTCATGCATGAAAAGCTAATTTACCCAAAGCTTTCACCTTATAGCAATATCCAAAGTTGAATTCTCGACATATTTTGCGTGATCCTATATTCATGCATGATACGCAAATTTCTCCAATATTTTCATGCTTCCATAACTTTATCAAAACCGAACCGATTTTCGTGCTTAGGTCTTTGTTGTCAAGGTTGGACTTATAGCGAAATTAAAAATTGAATTCTCGACATATTTTGCGTGATCCCTATATTCATGCATGAAACGGTAATTTACCCAAAGCTTTCACCTTATAGCAAAATCCAAAGTTGAATTCTCGACATATTTTGCGTGATCCTATATTCATGCATGATACGCAAATTTTTCCAAAATTTTCATGCTTCCATAAGTTTGTCAAAACCGAACCGATTTTCGTGCTAAGGTCTTTGTTGTCATGGTTGGACTTATAGCGAAATCAAAAATGGAATTCTCGACATATTTTGCGTGACCCTATATTCATGCATGAAAAGCTAATTTACCCAAAGCTTTCACCTTATAGCAAAATCCAAAGTTGAATTCTCGACATATTTTGCGTGATCCTATATTCATGCATGATACGCAAATTTCTCCAAAATTTCCATGCTTCCATAACTTTGACAAAACCGAACCGATTTTCGTGCTAAGGTCTTTGTTGTCATGGTTGGACTTATAGCGAAATCAAAAATTGAATTCTCGACATATTTTGCGTGATCCCTATATTCATGCATGATACGCAAATTTCTCCAAAATTTTCATGCTTCCATAACTTTGTCAAAATCGAACCGATTTTCGTGCATAAAGACTTTGTTGCCATGGTTGGACTTATACAGAAATCCAAAATTGAATTCTCGACATATTTTGCGTGACCCTATATTCATGAATGAAACGCTAATTTACCCAAAGCTTTCACCTTATAGCAATTTCCAAAGTTGAATTCTCGACATATTTTGCGTGATCCCTATATTCATGCATGATACGCAAATTTCTCCAAAATTTTCATGCTTCCATAACTTTGTCAAAATCGCACCGATTTTCGTGCATAAAGACTTTGTTGCCATGGTTGGACTTATAGCAGAAATCCAAAATTGAATTCTCGACATATTTTGCGTGACCCTATATTCATGACATGAAACGCTAATTTACCCAAAGCTTTCACCTTATAGCAATATCCAAAGTTGAATTCTCGACATATTTTGCGTGATCCCTATATTCATGCATGATACGCAAATTTCTCCAAAATTTTCATGCTTCCATAAGTTTGTCAAAACCGAACCGATTTTCGTGCTAAGGTCTTTGTTGCCATGGTTGGACTTATAGAGAAATCCAAAATTGAATTCTCGACATATTTTGCGTGACCCTATATTCATGCATGAAACGCTAATTTACCCAAAGCTTTCACCTCATAGCAAAATCCAAAGTTGAATTCTCGACATATTTTTCGTGATCCTATATTCATGCATGATACGCAAATTTCTCCAAAATTTCCATGCTTCCATAACTTTGACAAAACCGAACCGATTTTCGTGCTAAGGTCTTTGTTGTCATGGTTGGACTTATAGCGAAATCAAAAATTGAATTCTCGACATATTTTGCGTGATCCCTATATTCATGCATGATACGCAAATTTCTCCAAAATTTTCATGCTTCCATAACCTTGTCAAAATCGAACCGATTTTCGTGCATAAAGACTTTATTGCCATGGTTGGACTTATACAGAAATCCAAAATTGAATTCTCGACATATTTTGCGTGACCCTATTTTCATGCAAGAAACGCTAATTTACCCAAAGCTTTCACCTTATAGCAATATCCAAAGTTGAATTCTCGAGATATTTTGCGTGATCCCTATACTCATGCATGATACGCAAATTTCTCTAAAATTTTCATGCTTCCATAACTTTGTCAAAACCGATCCGATTTTCGTGCTAAGGTCTTTGTTGTCATGGTTGGACTTATAGCGAAATCAAAAATGGAATTCTCGAGATATTTTGCGTGATCCTATATTCATGCATGATACGCAAATTTCTCCAAAATTTTCATGCTTCCATAACTTTGTCAAAACCGATCCGATTTTCGTGCTAAGGTCTTTGTTGTCATGGTTGGACTTATAGCGAAATCAAAAATGGAATTCTCGAGATATTTTGGTGTTCCTATATTCATGCATGATACGCAAATTTCTCTAAAATTTCCATGCTTCCATAACTTTGACAAAACCGAACCGATTTTCGTGCTAAGTTCTTTGTTGTCATGGTTGGACTTATAGCGAAATCAAAAATTGAATTCTCGACATATTTTGCGTGATCCCTGTATTCATGCATGATACGCAAATTTCTCCAAAATTTTCATGCTTCCATAACCTTGTCAAAATCGAACCGATTTTCGTGCATAAAGACTTTATTGCCATGGTTGGACTTATACAGAAATCCGAAATTGAATTCTCGACATATTTTGCGTGACCCTATTTTCATGCATGAAACGCTAATTTACCCAAAGCTTTCACCTTATAGCAAAATCCAAAGTTGAATTCTCGACATATTTTGCGTGATCCTATACTCATGCATGATACGCAAATTTCTCCAAAATTTTCATGCTTCCATAACTTTGTCAAAACCGAACCGATTTTTGTGCTAAGGTCTTTGTTGTCATGGTTGGACTTATAGCGAAATTAAAAATGGAATTCTCGACATATTTTGCGTGATCCCTATATTCATGCATGATACGCAAATTTCTCCAAAATTTTCATGCTTCCATAACCTTGTCAAAATCGAACCGATTTTCGTGCATAAAGACTTTGTTGCCATGGTTGGACTTATACAGAAATCCAAAATTGAATTCTCGACATATTTTGCGTGACCCTATATTCATGAATGAAACGCTAATTTACCCAAAGCTTTCACCTTATAGCAATTTCCAAAATTGAAATCTCGACATATTTTGCGTGATCCCTATATTCATGCATGATACGCAAATTTCTCCAAAATTTTCATGCTTCCATAACTTTGTCAAAATCGAACCGATTTTCGTGCATAAAGACTTTGTTGCCATGGTTGGACTTATACAGAAATCCAAAATTGAATTCTCGACATATTTTGCGTGACCCTATATTCATGCATGAAAAGCTTTCCAAAGCTTTCACCTTATAGCAATATCCAAAGTTGAATTCTCGACATATTTTGCGTGATCCTATATTCATGCATGATACGCAAATTTCTCCAATATTTTCATGCTTCCATAAGTTTGTCAAAACCGATCCGATTTTCGTGCTTAGGTCTTTGTTGTCAAGGTTGGACTTATAGCGAAATTGAAAATTGAATTCTCGGCATATTTTGCGTGATCCAATATTCATGCATGAAACGGTAATTTACCCAAAGCTTTCACCTTATAACAAAATCCAAAGTTGAATTCTCGACATATTTTGCGTGCTCCTATATTCATGCATGATACGCAAATTTTTCCAAAATTATCATGCTTCCATAAGTTTGTCAAAACCGAACCGATTTTCGTGCTAAGGTCTTTGTTGTCATGGTTGGACTTATAGCGAAATCAAAAATTGAATTCTCGACATATTTTGCGTGACCCTATATTCATGCATGAAAAGCTTTCCAAAGCTTTCACCTTATAGCAAAATCCAAAGTTGAATTCTCGACATATTTTGCGTGATCCTATATTCATGCATGATACGCAAATTTCTCCAAAATTTCCATGCTTCCATAACTTTGACAAAACCGAACCGATTTTCGTGCTAAGGTCTTTGTTGTCATGGTTGGACTTATAGCGAAATCAAAAATTGAATTCTCGACATATTTTGCGTGATCCCTATATTCATGCATGATACGCAAATTTCTCCAAAATTTTCATGCTTCCATAAGTTTGTCAAAATCGAACCGATTTTCGTGCATAAAGACTTTGTTGCCATGGTTGGACTTATACAGAAATCCAAAATTGAATTCTCGACATATTTTGCGTGACCCTATATTCATGAATGAAACGCTAATTTACCCAAAGCTTTCACCTTATAGCAATTTCCAAAATTGAAATCTCGACATATTTTGCGTGATCCCTATATTCATGCATGATACGCAAATTTCTCCAAAATTTTCATGCTTCCATAACTTTGTCAAAATCGCACCGATTTTCGTGCATAAAGACTTTGTTGCCATGGTTGGACTTATACAGAAATCCAAAATTGAATTCTCGACATATTTTGCGTGACCCTATATTCATGCATGAAAAGCTTTCCAAAGCTTTCACCTTATAGCAATATCCAAAGTTGAATTCTCGACATATTTTGCGTGATCCTATATTCATGCATGATACGCAAATTTCTCCAATATTTTCATGCTTCCATAAGTTTGTCAAAACCGATCCGATTTTCGTGCTTAGGTCTTTGTTGTCATGGTTGGACTTATAGCGAAATTGAAAATTGAATTCTCGGCATATTTTGCGTGATCCAATATTCATGCATGAAACGGTAATTTACCCAAAGCTTTCACCTTATAACAAAATCCAAAGTTGAATTCTCGACATATTTTGCGTGCTCCTATATTCATGCATGATACGCAAATTTTTCCAAAATTATCATGCTTCCATAAGTTTGTCAAAACCGAACCGATTTTCGTGCTAAGGTCTTTGTTGTCATGGTTGGACTTATAGCGAAATCAAAAATTGAATTCTCGACATATTTTGCGTGACCCTATATTCATGCATGAAAAGCTTTCCAAAGCTTTCACCTTATAGCAAAATCCAAAGTTGAATTCTCGACATATTTTGCGTGATCCTATATTCATGCATGATACGCAAATTTCTCCAAAATTTCCATGCTTCCATAACTTTGACAAAACCGAACCGATTTTCGTGCTAAGGTCTTTGTTGTCATGGTTGGACTTATAGCGAAATCAAAAATTGAATTCTCGACATATTTTGCGTGATCCCTATATTCACGCATGATACGCAAATTTCTCTAAAATTGTCATGCTTCCATAACCTTGTCAAAATACCGATTTTCGTGCATAAAGACTTTATTGCCATGGTTGGACTTATACAGAAATCAAAAATTGAATTCTCGACATATTTTGCGTGACCCTATTTTCATGCATGAAACGCTAATTTACCCAAAGCTTTAACCTTATAGCAATATCCAAATTTGAATTCTCGACATATTTTGCAAGATCCTAAACTCATGCATGATACGCAAATTTCTCCAAAATTTTCATGCTTCCATAACTTTGTCAAAACCGAACCGATTTTTGTGCTAAGGTCTTTGTTGTCAAGGTTGGACTTATAGCGAAATTAAAAATGGAATTCTCGACATATTTTGCGTGACCCTATATTCATGCATGATACGCAAATTTCTCCAAAATTTTCATGCTTCCATAACCTTGTAAAAATCGAACCGATTTTCGTGCATAAAGACTTTATTGCCATGGTTGGACTTATACAGAAATCCAAAATTGAATTCTCGACATATTTTGCGTGACCCTATTTTCATGCATGAAACGCTAATTTACCCAAAGCTTTCACCTATATCCAAAGTTGAATATCCAAAGTTGAATTCTCGACATATTTTGCGTGATCCTAAACTCATGCATGATACGCAAATTTCTCCAGAATTTCCATGCTTCCATAACTTTGTCAAAACCGATCCGATTTTTGTGCTAAGGTCTTTGTTGTCATGCTTGGACTTATAGCGAAATCAAAAATGGAATTCTCGACATATTTTGCGTGACCCTATATTCATGCATGAAACGCTAATTTACCCAAAGTTTTCACCTCATAGCAAAATCCAAAGTTGAATTCTCGACATATTTTGCGTGATCCTATATTCATGCATGATACGCAAATTTCTCCAAAATTTTCATGCCTCCATAACTTTGTCAAAACCGATCCGATTTTCCTGGTAAAGTCTTTGTTGTCATGGTTGGACTTATAGCGAAATCAAAAATGGAATTCTCGACATATTTTGCGTGACCCTATATTCATGCATGAAACGCTAATTTACCCAAAGTTTTCACCTCATAGCAAAATCCAAAGTTGAATTCTCGACATATTTTGCGTGATCCTATATTCATGCATGATACGCAAATTTCTCCAAAATTTTCATGCCTCCATAACTTTGTCAAAACCGATCCGATTTTCCTGGTAAAGTCTTTGTTGTCATGGTTGGACTTATAGCGAAATCAAAAATTGAATTCTCGACATATTTTGCGTGACCCTATATTCATGCATGAAACGCTAATTTACCCAAAGTTTTCACCTCATAGCAAAATCCAAAGTTGAATTCTCGACATATTTTGCGTGATCCTATACTCATGCATGATACGCAAATTTCTCCAAAATTTTCATGCTTCCATAACTTTATCAAAACCGAACCGATTTTTGTGCTAAGGTCTTTGTTGTCATGCTTGGACTTATAGCGAAATCAAAAATTGAATTCTCGACATATTTTGCGTGACCCTATATTCATGCATGAAACGCTAATTTACCCAAAGCTTTCATCTTATAGCAAAATCCAAAGTTGAATTCTCGAGATATTTTGCGTGATCCTATATTCATGCATGATACGCAAATTTCTCTAAAATTTTCATGCTTCCATAACTTTGTCAAAACCGAACCGATTTTCGTGCTAAGGTCTTTGTTGTCATGGTTGGACTTATAGCGAAATCAAAAATGGAATTCTCGACATATTTTGCGTGATTCCTATATTCATGCATGATACGCAAATTTCTCCAAAATTTTCATGCTTCCATAACTTTGTCAAAACCGAACCGATTTTCGTGCTAAGGTCTTTGTTGTCATGGTTGGACTTATAGCGAAATCAAAAATGGAATTCTCGACATATTTTGCGTGACCCTATATTCATGCATGAAACGCTAATTTAACCAAAGTTTTCACCTCATAGCAAAATCCAAAGTTGAATTCTCGACATATTTTGCGTGATCCTATATTCATGCATGATACGCAAATTTCTCCAAAATTTCCATGCTTCCATAACTTTGACAAAACCGAACCGATTTTCGTGCTAAGGTCTTTGTTGTCATGGTTGGACTTATAGCGAAATCAAAAATTGAATTCTCGACATATTTTGCGTGATCCCTATATTCACGCATGATACGCAAATTTCTCCAAAATTGTTATGCTTCCATAACCTTGTCAAAATACCGATTTTCGTGCATAAAGACTTTATTACCATGGTTGGACTTATACAGAAATCCAAAATTGAATTCTCGACATATTTTGCGTGACCCTATTTTCATGCATGAAACGCTAATTTACCCAAAGCTTTCACCTTATAGCAATATCCAAAGTTGAATTCTCGACATATTTTTCGTGATCCTAAACTCATGCATGATACGCAAATTTCTCCAAAATTTTCATGCTTCCATAACTTTGTCAAAACCGAACCGATTTTTGTGCTAAGGTCTTTGTTGTCAAGGTTGGACTTATAGCGAAATTAAAAATGGAATTCTCGACATATTTTGCGTGACCTATATTCATGCATGAAACGCTAATTTACCCAAAGCTTTCACCGCATAGGAATATCCAAAGTTGAATTCTCGACATATTTTTCGTGATCCTATATGCATGCATGATACGCAAATATCTCCAAGGTTGTCAAGGTTGGACTTATAGCGAAATTGAAACTTGAATTCTCGGCATATTTTGCGTGACCCTATATTTATGCATGAAACGCTAATTTACCCAAAGCTTTCACCTTATAGCAATATCCAAAGTTGAATTCTCGACATATTTTGCGTGATCCTATATTCATGCATGATACGCAAATTTCTCCAAAATTTCCATGCTTCCATAACTTTGACAAAACCGAACCGATTTTCGTGCTAAGGTCTTTGTTGTCATGGTTGGACTTATAGCGAAATCAAAAATTGAATTCTCGACATATTTTGCGTGATTCCTATATTCATGCATGATACGCAAATTTCTCCAAAATTTCCATGCTTCCATAACTTTGACAAAACCGAACCGATTTTCGTGCTAAGGTCTTTGTTGTCATGGTTGGACTTATAGCGAAATCAAAAATTGAATTCTCGACATATTTTGCGTGATCCCTATATTCACGCATGATACGCAAATTTCTCTAAAATTGTCATGCTTCCATAACCTTGTCAAAATACCGATTTTCGTGCATAAAGACTTTATTGCCATGGTTGGACTTATACAGAAATCAAAAATTGAATTCTCGACATATTTTGCGTGACCCTATTTTCATGCATGAAACGCTAATTTACCCAAAGCTTTAACCTTATAGCAATATCCAAATTTGAATTCTCGACATATTTTGCAAGATCCTAAACTCATGCATGATACGCAAATTTCTCCAAAATTTTCATGCTTCCATAACTTTGTCAAAACCGAACCGATTTTTGTGCTAAGGTCTTTGTTGTCAAGGTTGGACTTATAGCGAAATTAAAAATGGAATTCTCGACATATTTTGCGTGACCCTATATTCATGCATGATACGCAAATTTCTCCAAAATTTTCATGCTTCCATAACCTTGTAAAAATCGAACCGATTTTCGTGCATAAAGACTTTATTGCCATGGTTGGACTTATACAGAAATCCAAAATTGAATTCTCGACATATTTTGCGTGACCCTATTTTCATGCATGAAACGCTAATTTACCCAAAGCTTTCACCTATATCCAAAGTTGAATATCCAAAGTTGAATTCTCGACATATTTTGCGTGATCCTAAACTCATGCATGATACGCAAATTTCTCCAGAATTTCCATGCTTCCATAACTTTGTCAAAACCGATCCGATTTTTGTGCTAAGGTCTTTGTTGTCATGCTTGGACTTATAGCGAAATCAAAAATGGAATTCTCGACATATTTTGCGTGACCCTATATTCATGCATGAAACGCTAATTTACCCAAAGTTTTCACCTCATAGCAAAATCCAAAGTTGAATTCTCGACATATTTTGCGTGATCCTATATTCATGCATGATACGCAAATTTCTCCAAAATTTTCATGCCTCCATAACTTTGTCAAAACCGATCCGATTTTCCTGGTAAAGTCTTTGTTGTCATGGTTGGACTTATAGCGAAATCAAAAATGGAATTCTCGACATATTTTGCGTGACCCTATATTCATGCATGAAACGCTAATTTACCCAAAGTTTTCACCTCATAGCAAAATCCAAAGTTGAATTCTCGACATATTTTGCGTGATCCTATACTCATGCATGATACGCAAATTTCTCCAAAATTTTCATGCTTCCATAACTTTATCAAAACCGAACCGATTTTTGTGCTAAGGTCTTTGTTGTCATGCTTGGACTTATAGCGAAATCAAAAATTGAATTCTCGACATATTTTGCGTGACCCTATATTCATGCATGAAACGCTAATTTACCCAAAGCTTTCATCTTATAGCAAAATCCAAAGTTGAATTCTCGAGATATTTTGCGTGATCCTATATTCATGCATGATACGCAAATTTCTCTAAAATTTTCATGCTTCCATAACTTTGTCAAAACCGAACCGATTTTCGTGCTAAGGTCTTTGTTGTCATGGTTGGACTTATAGCGAAATCAAAAATGGAATTCTCGACATATTTTGCGTGATTCCTATATTCATGCATGATACGCAAATTTCTCCAAAATTTTCATGCTTCCATAACTTTGTCAAAACCGAACCGATTTTCGTGCTAAGGTCTTTGTTGTCATGGTTGGACTTATAGCGAAATCAAAAATGGAATTCTCGACATATTTTGCGTGACCCTATATTCATGCATGAAACGCTAATTTAACCAAAGTTTTCACCTCATAGCAAAATCCAAAGTTGAATTCTCGACATATTTTGCGTGATCCTATATTCATGCATGATACGCAAATTTCTCCAAAATTTCCATGCTTCCATAACTTTGACAAAACCGAACCGATTTTCGTGCTAAGGTCTTTGTTGTCATGGTTGGACTTATAGCGAAATCAAAAATTGAATTCTCGACATATTTTGCGTGATCCCTATATTCACGCATGATACGCAAATTTCTCCAAAATTGTTATGCTTCCATAACCTTGTCAAAATACCGATTTTCGTGCATAAAGACTTTATTACCATGGTTGGACTTATACAGAAATCCAAAATTGAATTCTCGACATATTTTGCGTGACCCTATTTTCATGCATGAAACGCTAATTTACCCAAAGCTTTCACCTTATAGCAATATCCAAAGTTGAATTCTCGACATATTTTGCGTGATCCTAAACTCATGCATGATACGCAAATTTCTCCAAAATTTTCATGCTTCCATAACTTTGTCAAAACCGAACCGATTTTTGTGCTAAGGTCTTTGTTGTCAAGGTTGGACTTATAGCGAAATTAAAAATGGAATTCTCGACATATTTTGCGTGACCTATATTCATGCATGAAACGCTAATTTACCCAAAGCTTTCACCGCATAGGAATATCCAAAGTTGAATTCTCGACATATTTTTCGTGATCCTATATGCATGCATGATACGCAAATATCTCCAAGGTTGTCAAGGTTGGACTTATAGCGAAATTGAAACTTGAATTCTCGGCATATTTTGCGTGACCCTATATTTATGCATGAAACGCTAATTTACCCAAAGCTTTCACCTTATAGCAATATCCAAAGTTGAATTCTCGACATATTTTGCGTGATCCTATACTCATGCATGATACGCAAATTTCTCCAAAATTTTCATGCTTCCATAACTTTATCAAAACCGAACCGATTTTCGTGCTAAGGTCTTTGTTGTCATGGTTGGACTTATAGCGAAATCAAAAATGGAATTCTCGACATATTTTGCGTGATTCCTATATTCATGCATGATACGCAAATTTCTCCAAAATTTTCATGCTTCCATAAGTTTGTCAAAACCGAACCGATTTTCGTGCTAAGGTCTTTGTTGTCATGGTTGGACTTATAGCGAAATCAAAAATTGAATTCTCGACATATTTTGCGTGATCCCTATATTCACGCATGATACGCAAATTTCTCCAAAATTTTCATGCTTCCATAACCTTGTCAAAATACCGATTTTCGTGCATAAAGACTTTATTGCCATGGTTGGACTTATACAGAAATCCAAAATTGAATTCTCGACATATTTTGCGTGACCCTATTTTCATGCATGAAACGCTAATTTACCCAAAGCTTTCACCTTATAGCAATATCCAAAGTTGAATTCTCGACATATTTTGCGTGATCCTAAACTCATGCATGATACGCAAATTTCTCCAAAATTTTCATGCTTCCATAACTTTGTCAAAACCGAACCGATTTTTGTGCTAAGGTCTTTGTTGTCATGCTTGGACTTATAGCGAAATTAAAAATGGAATTCTCGACATATTTTGCGTGACCTATATTCATGCATGAAACGCTAATTTACCCAAAGCTTTCACCGCATAGGAATATCCAAAGTTGAATTCTCGACATATTTTTCGTGATCCTATATTCATGCATGATACGCAAATATCTCCAAGGTTGTCAAGGTTGGACTTATAGCGAAATTGAAAATTGAATTCTCGGCATATTTTGCGTGATCCAATATTCATGCATGAAACGCTAATTTACCCAAAGCTTTCACCTTATAACAAAATCCAAAGTTGAATTCTCGACATATTTTGCGTGATCCTATATTCATGCATGATACGCAAATTTTTCCAAAATTATCATGCTTCCATAAGTTTGTCAAAACCGAACCGATTTTCGTGCTAAGGTCTTTGTTGTCATGGTTGGACTTATAGCGAAATCAAAAATTGAATTCTCGACATATTTTGCGTGACCCTATATTCATGCATGAAACGCTAATTTACCCAAAGCTTTCACCGCATAGCAATATCCAAAGTTGAATTCTCGACATATTTTTCGTGATCCTATATTCATGCATGATACGCAAATTTCTCCAAAATTTCCATGCTTCCATAACTTTGACAAAACCGAACCGATTTTCGTGCTAAGGTCTTTGTTGTCATGGTTGGACTTATAGCGAAATCAAAAATTGAATTCTCGACATATTTTGCGTGATCCTATATTCATGCATGATACGCAAATTTCTCCAAAATTTTCATGCTTCCATAACTTTGTCAAAACCGAACCGATTTTCGTGCTAAGGTCTTTGTTGTCATGGTTGGACTTATAGCGAAATCAAAAATTGAATTCTCGACATATTTTGCGTGACCCTATATTCATGCATGAAACGCTAATTTACCCAAAGCTTTCACCTTATAGCAATATCCAAAGTTGAATTCTCGACATATTTTGCGTGATCCTATATTCATGCATGATACGCAAATTTCTCCAAAATTTTCATGCTTCCATAACTTTGTCAAAACCGAACCGATTTTCGTGCTAAGGTCTTTGTTGTCATGGTTGGACTTATAGCGAAATCAAAAATTGAATTCTCGACATATTTTGCGTGACCCTATATTCATGCATGAAACGCTGATTTACCCAAAAGTTTCACCTCATAGCAAAATCCAAAGTTGAATTCTCGACATATTTTGCGTGATCCTATATTCATGCATGATACGCAAATTTCTCCAAAATTTTCATGCTTCCATAACTTTGTCAAAACCGAACCGATTTTCGTGCTTAAGGTCTTTGTTGTCATGGTTGGACTTATAGCGAAATCAAAAATTGAATTCTCGACATATTTTGCGTGACCCTATATTCATGCATGAAACGCTAATTTACCCAAAGCTTTCACCTTATAGCAAAATCCAAAGTTGAATTCTCGACATATTTTGCGTGATCCTATATTCATGCATGATACGCAAATTTCTCTAAATTTTTCATGCTTCCATAAGTTTGTCAAAACCGAACCGATTTTCGTGCTAAGGTCTTTGTTGTCATGGTTGGACTTATAGCGAGATCAAAAATTGAATTCTCGACATATTTTGCGTGATCCTATATTCATGCATGATACGCAAATTTCTCCAATATTTTCATGCTTCCATAAGTTTGTCAAAACCGATCCGATTTTCGTGCTTAGGTCTTTGTTGTCAAGGTTGGACTTATAGCGAAATTAAAAATTGAATTCTCGGCATATTTTGCGTGATCCAATATTCATGCATGAAACGGTAATTTACCCAAAGCTTTCACCTTATAACAAAATCCAAAATTGAATTCTCGACATATTTTGCGTGATCCTATATTCATGCATGATAAACAAATTTCTCCAAAATTTTCATGCTTCCATAACTTTGTCAAAACCGAACCGATTTTTGTGCTAAGGTCTTTGTTGTCATTGTTTGACTTATAGCGAAATCCAAAATTGAATTCTCGACATATTTTGCGTGACCCTATATTCATGCATGAAACCCTAATTTACCCAAAGCTTTCACCTTATAGCAATATCCAAAGTTGAATTCTCGACATATTTTGCGTGATCCTATATTCATGCATGATACGCAAATTTCTCCAAAATTTTCATGCTTCCATAAGTTTGTCAAAACCGATCCGATTTTCGTGCTTAGGTCTTTGTTGTCAAGGTTGGACTTATAGCGAAATCAAAAATTGAATTCTCGACATATTTTGCGTGACCCTATATTTATGCATGAAACGCTAATTTAAACAAAGCTTTCACCTTATTGCAATATCCAAAGTTGAATTCTCGACATATTTTGCGTGACACTATATTCATGCATGAAACGCTAATTTACCCAAAGCTTTCACCTTATAGCGAAATCCGAAGTTAAATTCTCGACATGTTTTGCGTGGTCCTATATTCATGCATGTCACGCAAATTTCTCCAAAATTTTCATGCTTCCATAACTTTGTCAAAACCGAACCGATTTTTGTGCTAAGGTCTTTGTTGTCATGGTTGGACTTATAGCGAAATCAAAAATTGAATTCTCGACATATTTTGCGTGACCCTATTTTCATGCATGAAACGCTAATTTACCCAAAGCTTTCACCTTATAGCAATATCCAAAGTTGAATTCTCGACATATTTTGCGTGATCCTATATTCATGCATGATACGCAAATTTCTCCAAAATTTCCATGCTTCCATAACTTTGTCAAAACCGAGCCAATTTTCGTGCTATGGTCTTTGTTTCATGGTTGGACTTATAGCGAAATCAAAAATTGAATTCTCGACATATTTTGCGTGATCTATATATTCATGCATGATACGCAAATTTCTCCAAAATTTTCATGCTTCCATAACTTTGTCAAAACCAAACCGATTTTTGTGCTAAGGTCTTTGTTGTCATGGTTGGACTTATAGCAATATCCAAAGTTGAATTCTCGACATATTTTGCGTGATCCTATATTCATGCATGATACGCAAATTTCTCCAAAACTACCATGCTTCCATAAGTTTGTCAAAACCGATCCGATTTTCGTGCTTAGGTCTTTGTTGTCAAGGTTGGACTTATAGCGAAATCAAAAATTGAATTCTCGACATATTTTGCGTGATCCTATATTCATGCATGAAACGCTAATTTACCCAAAGCTTTCACCTTATAATAAAATCCAAAGTTGAATTCTCGACATATTTTGCGTGATTATATATTCATGCATGATACGCAAATTTCTCCAAAATTTTCATGCTTCCATAACTTTGTCAAAACCAAACCGATTTTCGTGCTAAGGTCTTTGTTGTCATGGTTGGACTTATAGCGAAATCAAAAATGGAATTCTCGACATATTTTGCGTGACCCTATATTCATGCATGAAACGCTAATTTACCCAAAGCTTTCACCGCATAGCAATATCCAAAGTTGAATTCTCGACATATTTTGCGTGATCCTATATTCATGCATGATACGCAAATTTCTCCAAAATTTCCATGCTTCCATAACTTTGACAAAACCGAACCGATTTTCGTGCTAAGGTCTTTGATGTCATGGTTGGACTTATAGCGAAATCAAAAATTGAATTCTCGACATATTTTGCGTGATCCCTATATTCATGCATGATACGCAAATTTCTCAAAAATTTTCATGCTTCCATAACTTTGTCAAAATCGAATCGATTTGCGTGCATAAAGACTTTGTTGCCATGGTTGGACTTATACAGAAATCCAAAATTGAATTCTCGACATATTTTGCGTGACCCTATTTTCATGCATGAAACGCTAATTTACCCAAAGCTTTCACCTTATAGCAATATCCAAAGTTGAATTCTCGACATATTTTGCGTGATCCTATATTCATGCATGATACGCAAATTTCTGCAATATTTTCATGCTTCCATAAGTTTGTCAAAACCGATCCGATTTTCGTGCTTAGGTCTTTGTTGTCAAGGTTGGACTTATAGCGAAATCAAAAATTGGATTCTCGGTATATTTTGCGTGATCCTATATTCATGCATGAAACCCTAATTTACCCAAAGCTTTCACCTTATAGCAATATCCAAAGTTGAATTCTCGACATATTTTGCGTGATCCTATATTCATGCATGATACGCAAATTTCTCCAAAATTTTCATGCTTCCGTAAGTTTGTCAAAACCGATCCGATTTTCGTGCTTAGGTCTTTGTTGTCAAGGTTGGACTTATAGCGAAATCAAAAATTGAATTCTCGACATATTTTGCGTGATCCTATATTCATGCATGAAACGCTAATTTACCCAAAGCTTTCACCTTATAACAAAATCCAAAATTGAATTCTCGACATATTTTGCGTTATCCTATATTCATGCATGATACGCAAATTTTTCCAAAATTTTCATGCTTCCATAAGTTTGTCAAAACCGAACCGATTTTCGTGCTAAGGTCTTTGTTGTCATGGTTGGACTTATAGCGAAATCAAAAATTGAATTCTCGACATATTTTGCGTGACCCTATATTTATGCATGAAACGCTAATTTAAACAAAGCTTTCACCTTATTGCAATATCCAAAGTTGAATTCTCGACATATTTTGCGTGAAACTATATTCATGCATGAAACGCTAATTTACCCAAAGCTTTCACCTTATAGCGAAATCCGAAGTTAAATTCTCGACATGTTTTGCGTGGTCCTATATTCATGCATGTCACGCAAATTTCTCCAAAATTTTCATGCTTCCATAACTTTGTCAAAACCGAACCGATTTTTGTGCTAAGGTCTTTGTTGTCATGGTTGGACTTATAGCGAAATCAAAAATTGAATTCTCGACATATTTTGCGTGATCCCTATATTCATGCATGATACGCAAATTTCTCCAAAATTTTCATGCTTCCATAACTTTGTCAAAACCGAACCGATTTTTGTGCTAAGGTCTTTGTTGTCATGGTTGGACTTATAGCAATATCCAAAGTTGAATTCTCGACATATTTTGCGTGATCCTATATTCATGCATGATACGCAAATTTCTCCAAAACTTCCATGCTTCCATAAGTTTGTCAAAACCGATCCGATTTTCGTGCTTAGGTCTTTGTTGTCAAGGTTGGACTTATAGCGAAATCAAAAATTGAATTCTCGACATATTTTGCGTGATCCTATATTCATGCATGAAACGCTAATTTACCCAAAGCTTTCACCTTATAACAAAATCCAAAGTTGAATTCTCGACATATTTTGCGTGATCCTATATTCATGCATGATACGCAAATTTCTCCAAAATTTTCATGCTTCCATAACTTTGTCAAAACCAAACCGATTTTCGTGCTAAGGTCTTTGTTGTCATGGTTGGACTTATAGCGAAATCAAAAATGGAATTCTCGACATATTTTGCGTGACCCTATATTCATGCATGAAACGCTAATTTACCCAAAGCTTTCACCGCATAGCAAAATCCAAAGTTGAATTCTCGACATATTTTGCGTGATCCTATATTCATGCATGATACGCAAATTTCTCCAAAATTTCCATGCTTCCATAACTTTGACAAAACCGAACCGATTTTCGTGCTAAGGTCTTTGTTGTCATGGTTGGACTTATAGCGAAATCAAAAATTGAATTCTCGACATATTTTGCGTGATCCCTATATTCATGCATGATACGCAAATTTCTCCAAAATTTTCATGCTTCCATAACTTTGTCAAAATCGAACCGATTTGCGTGCATAAAGACTTTGTTGCCATGGTTGGACTTATACAGAAATCCAAAATTGAATTCTCGACATATTTTGCGTGACCCTATTTTCATGCATGAAACGCTAATTTACCCAAAGCTTTCACCTTATAGCAATATCCAAAGTTGAATTCTCGACATATTTTGCGTGATCCTATATTCATGCATGATACGCAAATTTCTGCAATATTTTCATGCTTCCATAAGTTTGTCAAAACCGATCCGATTTTCGTGCTTAGGTCTTTGTTGTCAAGGTTGGACTTATAGCGAAATCAAAAATTGAATTCTCGGTATATTTTGCGTGATCCTATATTCATGCATGAAACGCTAATTTACCCAAAGCTTTCACCTTATAACAAAATCCAAAGTTGAATTCTCGACATATTTTGCGTGATCCTATATTCATGCATGATACGCAAATTTTTCCAAAATTTTCATGCTTCCATAACTTTGACAAAACCGATCCGATTTTCGTGCTTAGGTCTTTGTTGTCATGGTTGGACTTATAGCGAAAACAAAAATTGAATTCTCGACATATTTTGCGTGATCCTATATTCATGCATGATACGCAAATTTCTCCAAAATTTCCATGCTTCCATAACTTTGACAAAACCGAACCGATTTTCGTGCTAAGGTCTTTGTTGTCATGGTTGGACTTATAGCGAAATCAAAAATTGAATTCTCGACATATTTTGCGTGATCCTATATTCATGCATGATACGCAAATTTCTCCAAAATTTTCATGCTTCCATAACTTTGTCAAAATCGAACCGATTTTCGTGCATAAAGACTTTGTTGCCATGGTTGGACTTATACAGAAATCAAAAATTGAATTCTCGACATATTTTGCGTGACCCTATTTTCATGCATGAAATGCTAATTTACCCAAAGCTTTCACCTTATAGCAATATCCAAAGTTGAATTCTCGACATATTTTGCGTGATCCTATATTCATGCATGATACGCAAATTTCTCCAATATTTTCATGCTTCCATAAGTTTGTCAAAACCGATCCGATTTTCGTGCTTAGGTCTTTGTTGTCAAGGTTGGACTTATAGCGAAATCAAAAATTGAATTCTCGACATATTTTGCGTGATCCTATATTCATGCATGAAACGCTAATTTACCCAAAGCTTTCACCTTATAACAAAATCCAAAGTTGAATTCTCGACATATTTTGCGTGATCCTATATTCATGCATGATACGCAAATTTCTCCAAAATTTTCATGCTTCCATAACTTTGTCAAAACCGAACCGATTTTTGTGCTAAGGTCTTTGTTGTCATGGTTGGACTTATAGCGAAATCAAAAATTGAATTCTCGACATATTTTGCGTGACCCTATATTCATGCATGAAACCCTAATTTACCCAAAGCTTTCACCTTATTGCAATATCCAAAGTTGAATTCTCGACATATTTTGCGTGACACTATATTCATGCATGAAACGCTAATTTACCCAAAGCTTTCACCTTATAGCGAAATCCGAAGTTAAATTCTCGACATATTTTGCGTGATCCTATATTCATGCATGATACGCAAATTTCTGCAATATTTTCATGCTTCCATAAGTTTGTCAAAACCGATCCGATTTTCGTGCTTAGGTCTTTGTTGTCAAGGTTGGACTTATAGCGAAATCAAAAATTGAATTCTCGACATATTTTGCGTGACCCTATATTCATGCATGAAACGCTAATTTACCCAAAGCTTTCACCGCATAGCAAAATCCAAAGTTGAATTCTCGACATATTTTGCGTGATCCTATATTCATGCATGATACGCAAATTTCTCCAAAATTTCCATGCTTCCATAACTTTGACAAAACCGAACCGATTTTCGTGCTAAGGTCTTTGATGTCATGGTTGGACTTATAGCGAAATCAAAAATTGAATTCTCGACATATTTTGCGTGATCCCTATATTCATGCATGATACGCAAATTTCTCAAAAATTTGCATGCTTCCATAACTTTGTCAAAATCGAACTGATTTGCGTGCATAAAGACTTTGTTGCCATGGTTGGACTTATACAGAAATCCAAAATTGAATTCTCGACATATTTTGCGTGACCCTATTTTCATGCATGAAACGCTAATTTACCCAAAGCTTTCACCTTATAGCAATATCCAAAGTTGAATTCTCGACATATTTTGCGTGATCCTATATTCATGCATGATACGCAAATTTCTGCAATATTTTCATGCTTCCATAAGTTTGTCAAAACCGATCCGATTTTCGTGCTTAGGTCTTTGTTGTCAAGGTTGGACTTATAGCGAAATCAAAAATTGAATTCTCGGTATATTTTGCGTGATCCTATATTCATGCATGAAACGCTAATTTACCCAAAGCTTTCACCTTATAACAAAATCCAAAGTTGAATTCTCGACATATTTTGCGTGATCCTATATTCATGCATGATACGCAAATTTTTCCAAAATTTTCATGCTTCCATAACTTTGACAAAACCGATCCGATTTTCGTGCTTAGGTCTTTGTTGTCATGGTTGGACTTATAGCGAAATCAAAAATTGAATTCTCGACATATTTTGCGTGACCCTATATTCATGCATGAAACGCTAATTTACCCAAAGCTTTCACCTTATAGCAATATCCAAAGTTGAATTCTCGACATATTTTTCGTGATCCTATATTCATGCATGATACGCAAATTTCTCCAAAATTTCCATGCTTCCATAACTTTGACAAAACCGAACCGATTTTCGTGCTAAGGTCTTTGTTGTCATGGTTGGACTTATAGCGAAATCAAAAATTGAACTCTCGACATATTTTGCGTGATCCCTATATTCATGCATGATACGCAAATTTCTCCAAAATTTTCATGCTTCCATAACTTTGTCAAAATCGAACCGATTTTCGTGCATAAAGACTTTGTTGCCATGGTTGGACTTATACAGAAATCCAAAATTGAATTCTCGACATATTTTGCGTGACCCTATTTTCATGCATGAAACGCTAATTTACCCAAAGCTTTCACCTTATAGCAATATCCAAAGTTGAATTCTCGACATATTTTGCGTGATCCTATATTCATGCATGATACGCAAATTTCTCCAATATTTTCATGCTTCCATAAGTTTGTCAAAACCGATCCGATTTTCGTGCTTAGGTCTTTGTTGTCAAGGTTGGACTTATAGCGAAATTAAAAATTGAATTCTCGGCATATTTTGCGTGATCCAATATTCATGCATGAAACGCTAATTTACCCAAAGCTTTCACCTTATAACAAAATCCAAAATTGAATTCTCGACATATTTTGCGTGATCCTATATTCATGCATGATACGCAAATTTCTCCAAAATTTTCATGCTTCCATAACTTTGTCAAAACCGAACCGATTTTTGTGCTAAGGTCTTTGTTGTCATGGTTGGACTTATAGCGAAATCCAAAATTGAATTCTCGACATATTTTGCGTGACCCTATATTCATGCATGAAACCCTAATTTACCCAAAGCTTTCACCTTATAGCAATATCCAAAGTTGAATTCTCGACATATTTTGCGTGATCCTATATTCATGCATGATACGCAAATTTCTCCAAAATTTTCATGCTTCCATAAGTTTTTCAAAACCGATCCGATTTTCGTGCTTAGGTCTTTGTTGTCAAGGTTGGACTTATAGCGAAATCAAAAATTGAATTCTCGACATATTTTGCGTGATCCTATATTCATGCATGAAACGCTAATTTACCCAAAGCTTTCACCTTATAACAAAATCCAAAGTTGAATTCTCGACATATTTTGCGTGATCCTATATTCATGCATGATACGCAAATTTTTCCAAAATTTTCATGCTTCCATAAGTTTGTCAAAACCGAACCGATTTTCGTGCTAAGGTCTTTGTTGTCATGGTTGGACTTATAGCGAAATCAAAAATTGAATTCTCGACATATTTTGCGTGACCCTATATTTATGCATGAAACGCTAATTTAAACAAAGCTTTCACCTTATTGCAATATCCAAAGTTGAATTCTCGACATATTTTGCGTGACACTATATTCATGCATGAAACGCTAATTTACCCAAAGCTTTCACCTTATAGCGAAATCCGAAGTTAAATTCTCGACATGTTTTGCGTGGTCCTATATTCATGCATGTCACGCAAATTTCTCCAAAATTTTCATGCTTCCATAACTTTGTCAAAACCGAACCGATTTTTGTGCTAAGGTCTTTGTTGTCATGGTTGGATTTATAGCGAAATCAAAAATTGAATTCTCGACATATTTTGCGTGACCCTATTTTCATGCATGAAACGCTAATTTACCCAAAGCTTTCACCTTATAGCAATATCCAAAGTTGAATTCTCGACATATTTTGCGTGATCCTATATTCATGCATGATACGCAAATTTCTCCAAAATTTCCATGCTTCCATAACTTTGTCAAAACCGAACCAATTTTCGTGCTATGGTCTTTGTTGTCATGGTTGGACTTATAGCGAAATCAAAAATTGAATTCTCGACATATTTTGCGTGATCCCTATATTCATGCATGATACGCAAATTTCTCCAAAATTTTCATGCTTCCATAACTTTGTCAAAACCGAACCGATTTTTGTGCTTAGGTCTTTGTTGTCAAGGTTGGACTTATAGCGAAATCAAAAATTGAATTCTCGACATATTTTGCGTGACCTTATATTCACGCATGAAACGCTAATTTACCCAAAGCTTTCACCTTATAACAAAATCCAAAGTTGAATTCTCGACATATTTTGCGTGATCCTATATTCATGCATGATACGCAAATTTCTCCAAAATTTTCATGCCTCCATAACTTTGTCAAAATCGAACCGATTTTCGTGCATAAAATCTTTGTTGTCATGGTTGGACTTATAGCGAAATCAAAAATTGAATTCTCGACATATTTTGCGTGACCCTATATTCATGCATGAAACGCTAATTTACCCAAAGCTCTCACCTTAT
>JBAMCL010000250.1:0-43220 GCA_037075165.1 Hirtodrosophila histrioides
ATCCTTCACACCGGACACGCCAGCCAGTTGATAAACGATCCTCGCATTGTGGTGTTGAAAAATGTTGCAAAAATATGATGAGGCCATCACGATGGCGACCATTGATAAGCGCCCAGACATCAGCTATGGCCAGGAGAGTAGTTTTTGAGAGGCCAGAGATTTAGTTTCTCCTGGATTGACAAACGTCTTTTTATTTACCAGCTACTTATCAACAGTTACCAGACCAGTTCCGAACTGACCAACTCTTCCCTAGGCAGTTCAGTTTCAGTTTGAGGGCTGGGATAGGCAAATTTACACACAGTAGAATATTGCCGATTAGGGCATACTTCTCTTAATATAACTATGATTCTCTATCCACTGGAGGGTGTCGATGGCGAATTAAGAACCGCAGATTGCATACCGTTAAAATTATCGTTATCGAATTATCGAACGTACAAAGCTGATATTGAGTGCGTCTATTTAGGAATAGTGGAAACGAAACAATTTTGGATGTCCTAAATTTAATAATTAAATTTAGTCAACCCTATTTTACTTTAATTTACTTTTTCGATTTGCCATAGATGTGCAAAGTTTCCTCTCTGATTTAAGCTCCCAGTCACTAGAAAGGATTTTCAGATTCCTTTTTTATACAAAACCTAATTTTTGTCTGATTGCTCCCTTGGCAGCTCGCAGTTTGTGGTCTAATTTTGATGAAATCATAGGAAACTATTTGAAGTATAATAAAACTCTCACTTAATTTGGATGAAATATTTACATAAACAAGAAGTTTGATATAGCGAAATAGTTGTTCGATTTTGACCAAATTTATTGAGATTGCATTTTTCACCCGATCATTGCTATGACAGCTATATAATATAGTGACCCGATTTTGACCACAATTGGCCAGATTGTATAAACAATTTAGAGACTCGGCTTGGATGAATTTGGTGAGGATATCTTTATAAACAACAAAGTTCTTCATACAAAACAGTTTTTTAATCGATCGCCCTTCTCTGCGATTCTCAAGAATTCAAGGGACCCCACTACAATTTATCATTTTGGAGGTATAATTTGTGAATAGCAATAGCTTGTTTTGGAGGTCCACTTTAGTATGTGTGTGTGAGAGAGAGAGAAAGAGAGAGAGAGAGAAAGAGAGATTGAGAGAGAGTGAGAGAGAGAGAGAGAGAAAGAGAGAGACAGAAAGAGAGAGAAAGAGCCAGATCAAATGACGACACTTATAAACAAAAAGGTTTTTCATACAAAAACATAGTTGTCGACCGATCATTCCTATGGCAGCTATATGTTATAGTGGTCCGATCCGTTCGGTTCCCACATATGTACTGCCTACAGCAAACAGAAGGATCTGTGCCTAGTTTCATTACGATAGCCTTAAAACTGAGAGACTAGTTCGCATAGAAACAGACGGACATCGGTATATCGACTCGGCTATTCATGCTGATTCAGAATAAATATACTTTGTTGGGTCGGAAACGTCTCCTTCAAAATTTCGAGACAAAATTAATATACCCTCTGCCAGGGTATACAAAATTTACGAAATTGAAATAAATTAATGAAGAATAATATGAATGTGGAAAATAAATCCAATATTAAGAAAAGATTAAAATTAGTATATTATCTTTTCTCAACTAAAGTTAGGGAAATTTCAAAGATTTGATAACTTATTAAAAGAAGATTTATTTATTCTCATTTCTCAACTAAAATCAGAGAAATTCTCTTAACTCAAACTATAACCTAGTTAATAATAAACACAGCTTCATATAAAATCAATTCAAACCTCAGACAAATTTTGCCAAATCAACACATCAGCCAAACTGTCGATTTGACAGCCAAAATTGTTTCAAGCCCGAATGACGTTTGTGTTGGTATTGGTATTGGTGTTGGTGTTGGCCTTGGCCTCGACAACAACAGCAGCAACAGCAACAGGAACAGCTACAACGGCGACAGGGAAAGCAACAATCAGAGCGGTGGCAACGCTTTGTGGTCACACAAATTGCCAGTCGTGGTCAAATCGTCAACAGCAACAGCGACAATGGAAATTGCTTAGATTTGCGTTGGACCACAAAGCGTCCCGACATGGTCGGACACCTGACCAGCCAGCCAAGCGGCAGGAGGGAGGAGGAAGGAGGCAGGAGCAGCAGTCATCAGGCAGCGACTGGTGTTGAAGGATTCACGATGTGACAGTGTCCGTCCTTTGACATGCGGCATAATGTTGCTGCCAGCCTGGTTGACTGTTGCTGATGGAGGCACCAACAGCAGCAGCAGCAGTGGCACAAAAACTACACACACACATAGAGAGATTGCTGGTTGAGAGAGCTCAAGCTGTTGTTGACAGCGACAGCAGCAAGGACAACGGCAGTAACAATAAGAACAACAACAATGTTCGTAACAACAGCGGCAATAAACTTGAAGTTGACAATTGTAAAAAGCGAGGCTCATGTGAGTTGCCACCCAACCCCAAAGACGACGACGACAACAGCATCAAACAACTGAAATGTTAGCAGCAACAAACAACAAACAACCAACAACCAACAACAGCAACAACAAGAGCAACGGCAATCATAAAATCAACAACTATGAAATTCATCACCGGCAACAGCCGCTCAGTGAAAGCCGCTCGTTGACACTTCCGCCACATGCTGAAACTGGAGTCACTGGATCAGCAACAGCAACAGCAACAGCAACAAGCAACAGCAACAGCATTGCCATCAGGCAGTTGTCGTCGTCACACCATCAGCAACATACAGCTTAGTTGCCAGCAACAACAGCAGCAGCATCATCATTCACGGCAGCAACGGCGACGGGTAAGTGAAATTAATTGCATTGTTTTTGGCCAATGAATTCCTAGTTGCCAGTTTTTGTTTTCGGCTTAAACGCCTTGACGCCTTTTTGCCAAAACAACAGCAACACATACAAAACACGACAGCGGCCACAGCGCGTTGCCCCTCGAATCCCAATCCTATGTGCCTCTGCAGTTCATCACACGTGATTGCCGCAGCATGTTGCAAGCATTTCAAGCGCACAGTGAAGCAAAATGTTGCAAAAAGTAGTCGATAGGGAATTAGCCTAAATGTGTTATTGATGTAATGGTTTTTGGTGGATTTGCTTTAAACGTAATTATCAAATGAATAGAAAAAGGCCTACATTTAGGCATATTCTCATTTCTTTCAAATCATTCGGATTCGAAATTGAGGTTCTGATTTCCGAAAGTTGATTAAATATTTGAATAGAGACACTACTATAAGCCTTTCGGGTAGAGAAATAAAAGCTTTTTGGATTTAACTTCAAAAAGAAAAGGGATTAACATTTCATTTAAAAACGAAAACAGTAAATTCAAACGATTCAGGATGAAAATATCTTGGAAATGGTTCAGCTCTATTCAGTTCTAAGCATAATTGGGCTGAAAATTTATTTTTTAATGCAGTTATAAGAATTAAGTGCATTTTAAACGACAAATGTTGTACACTATATTTATCAACAGTCAAAAATGAAAAGCTGTTTTAATAATTCAGTATTTGAGATCAGGTTGCATCTGATATTTCTCGATCACTCACTACTAATATATGTAATTTTATAGAATTGATTTAAAGCCTTATATCTTACCTTTGACATGCCATTAAAACTAACTTCAATTACAAAGTTCTTCATCATTTTAAAATTGCGAAAATATCATTTATAAATCATGCTTACGATACGGGTACAGCTGAATCACGCAATTAAAATTGAAATGATCGAAATTCAGTTCAACTATCATCATAATGATTATTGATTTAATTATTTCAGTGCACTTTCTTTCTTCAGGCTTCTCATCAACAGAAGCACAACATAAAAGCTTAAGGCAATACTTTTCTTATTGGTATTAGACCATTTAATATTACCAATAACCGACACCTTATCAGCTGGTAACTTACCAAGTCTGGAACTATCCTAAACAAGTACATTGTCTCAATTTGAAAGTAGAGCGAAGTATTTAAAGTATTAAGGATTAAAATATATATATACATACGCAAAATCTAGACTCTTGCAATCCTTCCTACAACCCTCATATCGCTCGTTGATTAGATTTTCATGTCATTTCGAACCACTGTGCGCCACTTTGAATGTGTTTAGAGTTGTTCGGTCTGTTGCCTGTGACTCCATGGCCTTCTCCGTACCTTGTCACCCACTCACCCCTCCCTTTGCATGCCCGTCCATCCCATCCACATTCCACATCCTCTGCGTTGTCCTCGTCGCAGTCACCATCGGTTTATCGCGCTGCTCTAGTTAGTTACCATCATCAACATGTTGACATGTCTATGACTGCATATGTATCTGTGTGAGAGTGTGTGTGTGTGTGTGTGCGAGTGTGTGGTGTCGTTGTTGTTGCAACGCGCTAACCAAGCTCAACAGCGTTTATCACTCATGCTTATGGTCTTGTTTTTGCGGTGATATATCACACTTGACACTCATTCATTCAGTTTTAGAGTTTAGTGTTTTGGGCTCGTTACGTCTACCAACTACCAGGGACGCTCCCCGCCTCTCGCTCCCACATCCGAAGAATCCTTGGCTGGCTGTGACCAGCTTAGAAATGCTTCCATTTGAATTTCATCACTTTCGGAGCAACGCGAAATCAACCATCCAAAACTCCACCCCCTAAGCCAGTTAGAGTGCGGAGGACCCAGCTCAGGATTTGGCACTGTCTCTGGCATAGTTAAAGGCCGCAACTATCGAGGTACCCAACCCACCAGTCAACCACCAGGCATTCACCAGGCACCCACCATATGCCACCCGTTGGTGGCTCTGGGAAATTTGGGGCCTGATGAATGCTCCTTCAAAGTCGTCAGTTCTCATTCTCGTCATCGTCATCATCATCATCATCGTCATTGTTGTTGTTGCTGTTGCTGTTGTCCTGTGTGCTGGTTGCCTGTTAATTTGTGCGCAGCAGGGAGCAGGGATGGAGTTATGGGGCAGAGCAATTCATCCACTCGCATCACTCACATGCATTTCGACACTGTTTTTGGGATATTTGTCCTGCTGTAGTTGTTGCTGTTGTTGTTGTTGTTATTGTTGTTGCTGGCTTGTGTTTGTTTTTCAATTGCTCCACAAATGTTTATGCAGATGAATTGTATTTTGAGTTGTGTTTTTGTCTGGCTGTGGCTCTACACTGTGTCAGGACGAGAGTGAGGGTGCAGTTTTGTAATAGCATGTGAAAGGACTGCAGCTTGGTCCTCTGCTTTTTGATGAATGTGGCAAATGTTTGCTAAGCTTTCCATAATGTGACTGTAAGTTGTGGGCTACAATATGAATGGGCTGCTACAAATTTCTCTGCATATCGATCCGGCATAAAGATGTACTAATAAATGAACTTATAAGAGGAGCAGGAAGTGGGCAAAATTAAGAGATTCTAATATAACGTAAACGTAAACCCTACGTCATATGCTTTTTGGATAAGATAATTCAGTTAGGAAAATATATGATCTATTGAGGGAATGAATTATCTCTGCATTTTGAAAGTATTAAAGTGTAGGAGAAGACCCAATAGATTTAATGTGAAGCCAATAGAAACCCTATTAAACCCATCAAAAGAAGACTAAAATAATGGAAAGACTAAGATAATTGTTAAGAAAATATATAATCTGTTGGGAAAAGTGATTCCTCCTCATTTTATGTGGATTGAAGTGAAGGGGAAGATAGAGAAATTAATGGGGCAGATGAAGAAATGCATCTGGAAAGTAGAAAATAAAGAAAGAGCATATTAGGTGGGAAGATTAGGATAATGCAGTTAGGGAAATATATGATCTATTAAGGTAATGGATTATCTCTGCATTTTGGAAGGAGAGCCCCCAATTTATTAAATCTGGAGAGAAAAGAAAACCTATCAAACCTATCGAGAGAAGACTAAAATAATGCAGTTAGACAATAAAGTATATGAAATTCTCAAATTTTGTGGTTTAAATTAAGGAAGAAAAGCTGTAAACAGTGGGACTCATAAGGAAATATTTGAATTCTTATGGATAGAATACAAGATAGAAAACCTATCCAGCAAGTTTTTTGGATGAAAAGACTAAGATAATTGTTAGGAAAATATATAATCTGTTGAGTTGGGTTTACATGGAGCAAAAAGGGGAACAGATGATGAAATGCGTCTGGAAAGTAGATAATGAACATCGGAAGACAATAGTAAATAGGAAGATTAGGATAATGCAGGGTGGAAGGATGGTAGGGAAAGCTTTTCTCTACATATGAGGTGAATTAAAGTGAAGATGAATACCCTGAAAGGTTGTTGCAATAATTTGTAAGGTATCGTGGAATGTCCAATGGCAACTTGTTGAGGGAAAGCCAATCCTTACGCCTTACGCCTCTAATACCTAAAGAGTAGCTGCCCAGGAGAGTTTACAACATATTTCCCTACCATATTTTGAGGTTATCCCCCTATTTTGATCCCTCTCTGTGCGTCTTACAGCAAATTAATTTCCATAACGGAAAATAAACAACCTGCGGCATTCAAAATGTTGCCAAAAAATACTGACAGACGATTTACCACAACTCAGAAACACATTTGCACAAAAATTTGGTAAAAATACGAAAATGTTGCATAGATTTTGTTCAAACTTTTCCAAACACGTGATGGGTAATTGTAATTGCACCAAGGGTTATAATCCTTGTTGGGTTTAGGGGGTGGGGAGGGTGGCTGCCTTTCGAAAATGCCATTCAAATGTGAAGTTGTATCTGCAGCTCATAGATGTGAGCTGTGAGTTTTGAATGTATCTGCAGCACTGCGAACTGTGAGTTTTGAATGTATCTGGAACTCTGTCTAAATTTAACAACAACAACAAAAAGTTGCTCGCAAAACAAATGTTTTTGACGCATTTTTCGTAACGGCGCGGGAGGTGGCGTGGGTGGAGTGGGTGGGAAGGGAAGGGTGGTGCGGAGCGTGGCTGGCGCCAAGCATTTGCAGTTTTTATGACGTTGCGTCGCCGCGACGCCGCGACAACGACGGCGTCAGCATCTGACGCGTCCGTCACCGCAAAGGTGTCAGAAAATTGCATGCAGCAATTTTCAGCCATTTGACAGATGGACATGAGACGGCGTGGAAGGGAATGCCAGGGAACGACGGGGAATGGAACAGCGTGTGATAAAATCGTGTGTCAATTCCATTTTTGACGTTAACCGCCGCCTAAACAACAGCAACAGCAACAACAACAACAGCAACGACAACAACAACAGGCACAGTTGCAACATATTCTTTTTTTATTACCTAGAAACGAGGCATGGAATTGAAAATTGGGTGGCAGTGCCTGGTGCCACGGCCTGTTGCAATAGAAACGGACGCGCAACATGACATTTGTGGCAGTGAATTGGCAGCTGCAGCAACGCAATTGCCACAACCTGACTGCCACCAAGATTCGATGATGCCGACTGCCGCTGCTGCCTGCCCCTGCCCCTGCCCCTGCTGAGCGCTGACTGCGATGTGGGCGAGTTAAATAAATGTTAACCGGTTCGGACATCAACCGTTGACTGAGTGACAGCCCTTTTGGAGCAGCGGGGTGGGGTCAAGGGAGGAGACGAACGGAAAGGTGTTGATTGAGCTACACTGTTCAAAATTATATACAATTTAATCAATGTTAATCTAAATATGGGAGAAACATTCCTATTCCATTTCCGTTTCATTTGGAAAACAATTTTTAATTTTTTTAATAAAGTTAATAAAGTTCAATACAAGTGGTTCTTATAATAAATAGAACTGTAAGGGTTAGAAACTAAGATAAAGGGATTAATCTTTGGTGCGGACTTAGAATTTTAAATGGACCTGTTGATGACAGCAATTAGTTCAAGCCGGGATCGGACAGCAAGTGGGTCAGAGGTTAAGGCATCCGCCTTACAGACCGAAGCACTCGGGTTCGAATCTAACCGATTTCTACTCATATACGGACAAGTTTGGGCAACAATTTCTAACAATAAGGTCACTGATGAGGAGGATGCTTGGCAGCATCCGAAAAAGCGCTATATGACCAGCCAATACTTTTCATATCTACCATTCTATATTCACCCTGAATTGTTGACGTCGAGCCTGTTAAATATTTCATTTAAAAACAAGTTCTGCTACCTTTAGTGGCAACTTAATCTAGTCTTACATTAACTTTATCAAAAGTAAATGATTGTGATTTTTTCAAATGATATTTATCCGTAAACTTAAGCCCCCAAATTATTATATTACTTTCCAGTGAATAATAACATCTAAATTGCTTGAAAATTTTATATTAAGCACTTTCATTATATCTAAATCGTTTGATAACTTTGTTGAGCACTTTCATTATCCACTAAACTGCGTGTTCGGCTTAATAACAAAAAGAATTCCTTCCGGTGTGAGTAACATCTATATCTTCCACTCAGGAATGACTAAATTACATATGAGGACTACTGAAGACCTCCTTGACAGATTTGACCCCAAATATAATTTGATGAGCCCAGCTCTACTCCGGAAATGAGGAAAAACAGACTAGCTACTGAGTGAAGAGTCGGAAACATTCGCCCACAACGTTCTTAGTTGTTTCTATAACATATAGTCTGATTCTTAATAAAATAAACTTTGGGAGAAGTGCTTTCAGGAACATTTTCAGACGGATATACTCTTTTCTGACCATATAACCACTTCTTGACCTAAGGATCTAAGGAATAAGAAGAATAATAATATCAGGTTAACACTGACAGCTGACTTAACCTAACATAAGCTTATTGTCGTGCATAATGGAAATAATGGAATGAAACATAATACTTATAATAAGAACTCGCTTTATGCATTTTCTTAGAAAAATGCAATTTCTTAACATGTATCAAATAGTATTTAAAGGTTTTATCAATTTTTAAAAATCAGTGTACTTCTCCCCCGCTTTAAATTCAGCCCTAACCTGACTAAAGATATATGAGCCATATTTAGTACTCCGCTGTGAAGGACTGAGCAAAATATTTGCATTATAATTTGCTCGTATGCATAACCCTACACCAAAAGTTTTTCGTTTCCTTCGCTATTCATGGCATACACGGAAAAAAATGCATTGTGCAATTGAAATCATGTTACAATAAGGCACGAGAACGGGTGGAGAAATATTTGTTGGAGCGATTGGGGGGTGGGGTAGGTAACATTCCGTTATGTCACATTTCTAGCCCACAAATAAAAAATATGGAATCCAACTTTTGACGTCTGACAGCAGTTGGCGTTGCATTTTGGCCGCAATTGTCAGGTGCCGCGATATTCGAGGACCTGTCAATCCGATTTCAGATATTTGAGCATACGCCGGGTTGAGTGAGGGGGGGAGTATGCACTCCGTATGTCCTTTCTATAAATGCAAGGCTTTAATACCAGTTGAAAAAGGAAAGAGGATTTAAATACAATACAAATAAACATTTAAGCTTGGATTAAGTGCAGTCCAATAGTAAAGAGCGGCAATTTTGTGACGACGGAATTGAAACAAATTTGATTTAATGTGCTCATAAAGCTGAATATAAAATATGTAGTAATGTTTTATCAAATTTTAGATATTTATGAATAGCTTTCATATATTTTAGAAAGGGAGAAACCTTAAATTTAACTTTACATCCTAAAATCTCCCGAAAAGTTTCCTAAATATGCTCAAATCCCATACTCAAAACTTGAGCTGGAAAGTGAGAAAAAAGGATAACTGGAAGGAGTAGCGAAAATCAAACACAAAGAACTTTTTAGTGCTTTTCCTTTAGTGACGAGCTTGAAACGCTGAACAAGAAACAGAAAATCATAAAGATGCGTAATGGTTGCCTGCGCACAAGTATCGGAAAATAATTACAGGCAAAATGCAGAGGGCGATAAACGCGATGAGAACTTGACGAAAAGAAAGCGAAAATATTCAAACTCAGCTCCAAAGACAGGCATGTTTGGCAAAGAACCAAGAAGCAAGAAATTAACTAAGAAGAGTGATTAAAACCGTTTTGATTTAATCAACTGATCAAAATCATGTTTCAAATTCGTTTCGTACCCGCACCACACTAACACAAGCAGGCGGCATTGTCACGTGCGAAGGAAGGCGCTCTCCAGTTGCCCATTCCACTGTTTCATTAACACCCGTTTCAGGCTCAGCTTGTGCGGTCGCCAAAGGCAGCGCAGCGCATTCAACAATTGGGCTGCGCCACTGCGAACAGGTCGAGTGTGGTAGTGGGGTGGAGGGGTGCTTTAAGCGACTTGATTTAGCATTTTATTTTTGCCATTTGCGTCGTGCAGAGAAGCAGAAGTAAAGGAATTAAAAGTAATGCACACGCAGTATTCTTCTTCTTTTTTTTTTAATTTGTGTGTTGATGCAACGCGTGTAAAGCATAATGCAGCAGCAGTAGCCATCAGATCTACTCCCCCACCCGCGTTGACCGCTGTCGCTGCTGCTGCTGATGCTGCTGCTGCGACGCTTCATTTTCAATTTCAATAAATAACCTTGATTTAAGCGGCTGCGACGTCAGCAGCGACGCGACGCGACGCGACGCCAACGCATAGGCACCCACCCCCACAGCCGTTTGACCAGCTGCAACGCACAGCCACAAACACAAATACAAAGAGAGCGAGTGCGAGTGCGAGAGAAAGAGAGAGACGGCGGGCCAGACCGGCCCCCACACACAAACACCTGTCACACTGCACATTGTCGCACTGCACAGCGTTGCTCTCTGTGGGGCAATATCTCTCTCGCTCTCCCAGACTGGCGCTCACGGCCATTGCAGCTGTTCCGCTCCCCGTATGTTTCAGTTTCAATTCACGTGTTTCGCTTTGGCTTTCTCCTCATTCCAAGCCAAAGTCGCAAAGCGACGGCTATAAATCAAAACAAAACTGCAGCCGCTGCCAGCTGGCAGCGACGACGCATGCGCAGGCTTCGGCAGCAGCAGCAGCAGCAGTGGCAGCATTGCTCTCTGAGCGCGTTACGTTCTCTTTCTGTCTGCTGCCGGCATATATCAATTTAATGGGGAAAACGTCGTCGGCTCTCTCTCACTTGTGCACGCCACAATTCATTTTGATTGCCCTCGCGCGCTCGTTTGTTTCGCTCTCGCTGTCGCGGCGACGACGCCACCGCTGCTGCTGCTGCTGGCTTTGCTGCCTCTGTTGCTGTTGCTGTCAGCTCTCAACGTTGTCAGTGTCAAAAAGATGTTTTAGTCGACAACGGCAGCGCTGAACGAAATCATGTCGCATATTTTCATTGTTGAATTTTTCGCAAGAAATTCAACAGCGACATACGCAGCAGTAGCAGTAGCAGTAGCAGCGCAGTAACGTAAACGTCATTGCAGCGACGTCGCTGCCGGCAGCGGTGCCACCACAATTGCAACGTGCGCGTGTCAATCAGTCGACGCTAATGAGTTGGCTGGCCCGGTTAACCGATTCAGTTTTGACCGTTCACCGTTAACTTGCAACCGTTTCGCGTTTCGTGCGAGACGCGCGCGCCTTTTTCTAGTCGCCAAAAACAAAAATACGTAAAGCCAGGCGCGGCAAGAGGAAGAAGGAAGAACTAGCAGCGGCAGCAAAAGAATAATAATAAATTTTGTGGCAAGCGTCAGTAAATCATTAAATTAATAGCCTCACACACACAAACACACACACAGACACAGCTGTTGTGCGTGAGTTGGTGGCAGTTGGCAGGAGGAGGAAGAGGAAGAGGAAGCGCTGCCTTGTGCTTGTGCCTTGGAAATTGGCGGCAGTTGACCGCAGCGACGACGTCAACGACGACGCTTGCAATACATAAACACACACACACACACAAGCAAACAAACATACACAAACACAAGAGAGTTCGTCATCAGGCAGCAGCAGCAGCAGCAGAGGCGCAGGAGGAGCAGGGGGCGCCGCGTTCCGTCCCGGCCGCCCATTGTGACATTTGATTTATTTGACGTGTGTGTTTTTGATAGAAGCTCAACACGAAACTGACACGTTCAAACACACACACACACATACACGCACACATACAGAGACAGGCAGACGCAGAGTCGACGGCGCCGCTCTCAAGAAATTCTAACGTGGAACGAAAATAACATGAAATACATTTAATTTTGTGTTTGTGTGCGTATTTGTATTTGTATGCGTGTATTTGGCTTAGTTAAGTGCGTTCAAAGTGCGACCAAATAACAACAACAACAATCGAAACAACAACAACAAAAATTTGCCAATCGATGTGCGAATTTAATTACTGTATTTAAGGCAAAAAGTGAATCCCATCAACTCGTCACAATGATGCTGCACGAGGCTGTAATGCTGGAGATCTATCGACAGGCGTTGAGTGCCAGGTGAATTAACCGTTATTATCTTAAGTGTTTTTGACTACATTTCGTTGGAACAGTGTTGGAAAGTGTTGTGTGCGTGCTTTGTGGAAAGGAGGAGTGTGCATAAGGAGATAATAGTATGGGAAACTTTACTCTGGAGAGTCTTTAGTGTCAAATACAAAATGTGACTAAGCTAAAAATAGACTTGAAGTTAACGGTTAATTTGTTAGGTTAGAATAGGTTAAGATTGATGGGATAATAATTGATTTACAGCTAGGCAAAATATTGAATTTATTCGGGAAATTTAAGTAAATTACTTGAAGTATTCTGAGGCAATAAAAACAAGTTCTTAATGATTATATTTCAACATTATCTATAATGTTAAAATATTCTGTGTTTTTGAGTGATTAATTTTTAAAAATTTAATTTTTTTATTTATTTTTTTTATATATGTATTTATGAGATATTTAATTGTACTGTTATTATTATTAATTTCTTTTTTATATTTATATATGAGATATTTAATTGTACTGTTATTATAATTAAAGAACTTATATTAAAATTAATAGTATAAATACTAAGGCAACCTAATCTAAGATTAAGTTCGAATATATACAAAACTTTATAGAATTGTCATCTTATATCAATTACATTAAAGTTTCATGAACAAATATTTATTTTCTATATTTATACAGTCTTAACCTAAGATATAGAAAAGATTATACAAAAATCGAAAGAAAAAAATCAAAATTTCTAATATATGGATAAGATTTTACAATTATACAAAAATCTAAAAAAATTAACAGAATTTCCAAAATATGGATAGGATCTTAAGATAATACCAAAAATCTAAAAATACCAGAATTTCTTATAGTTTATGAGCTTGAGATGCATTAACACATGAGCAATGATTAATAACTAAAGCGACCGCAAGTTTTAAAAGCTTTCTATACTATATAGAAGATGAATTATTACCAAACATATTTATGACATATTTTCCTTATCAATTTTCATATGTTACCTAATCTGCGAACTTGCTTAATTAAGTTAAATGTATACAATTCTATATATAATTATAATATATATATATTTATTGGGGGTTGGTGACATAATATGGAAGATAGTGTAAATATAAATTTGCACAAATTATGCAAAAAAAGTAATAACAATAAATGAGTATAAGTTCTTTGCTGATGAGTTGAATTATTATGAAATATTGCTGATTATTTTAAAATACTTTGAAGTATACTTAGTAATATTCCCAAAGAGTTTAAATTTTGAGACTTTATAGTAAGATTATTAGGAAATTTAGGAAATTATTTCACCAGAAAGAGCAGTATTATGGATTGATAGATGATTCTGCGTTAGGTATAAGTAATCCCAATTAACCAGGTGACTTTGGAGTTAGTTAAGGTATGGAAAAAATGGGAAGTAATAAGATAAAATTAGAATGAATATTGTTGCGCTATATATTCTTTATTAATCAAACTTTTAATAGTTAAGCTTTGTTCTATATACTCTTAAATATTTCTAAAGCATCCTATTAATAAATATTAATAGTTTCTGCATTAAAACCATTCTCCATTGAAATGATCATCTGTAACTCGTGTCTTCTGTAACTTTCAGTGAACTGGCGAGTCCGCGCTGTCAATCCCGCGAATCGAATGTATCTGCCACAGCCGGAGACGCGCGTTGCCCGTCGAATGAGTCGCACTGCTCGGCCAACGATTGCCTGACCCCGGCGCCCACGCCCACGCCCACAGCCAGCTCACCCGTTGGTCTGCCTTTGACGGCCACCCTGGCACCCTCGGCGGCTGCTGCGCTGCTGCCGCCGCAGTCGGCAGCCATGGCCGCTTACCTGGCAGCGGCGCAACAGAATCACCTGCTGCTGACCAATCCGCTGGCGGCAGCCGCCTCGTTGGTGCAACAGGCCACGCAACAGGCCGGCTCGCCGGGCAGGAACCCACACGAGGAGGAGCCACCCGCTCTGGACTTTAGCAGGAAGCGCACGCCCAGCGATTGCGAGGCGACTGGCAGCGATGAGGAGCAGGAGCATGCAGATCAGGAGGCAGCTCCCTTGGACTTGTCGGTGAGCACGCGCAAGCGACAGACGCCGAGCATTGAGCAGGACACGCCAGCAAGGAAGCAGCCACGTGGCACGGACTACAAGTCGCCGCTGCCGCCGGGCAGCTGGGTGCCACCGCTGAATCCCTACCTGGCGGCTGTGGCGGCCAAGTCGGGGCTGAGCGGCAAGCTGGCGCCGAGCGAAGCCAGCAAGGCGCTGGAGAAGATGAGCGAGATGAGTCGCCTGGAGACGCCACCGCCAAGCAGCAGAACAACAGGCGGCAGCGGCGGAGGTGGAGGCGGAGCAACATCCACTGGAGGCAGCGGTCGTCATAGCGCCTGGCAGTCGCACTGGCTGAACAAGGGCGCGGATGCGGCCAAGGATGTCTTCAAGTGCGTATGGTGCAAGCAGAGCTTTGCCACGCTGGCCCTGCTCACCACCCACATGAAGGAGACGCAGCACTGTGGCGTCCAGGTGCCCTCCCCCTCGTCGGCCAGCCAGCCAGCGCGTACAACGAATGCGACATCCACAACCACATCAAATTGCAGCAGCAGCAGCTCAACATCCTCCAGTTCGTCCAAGTCGGAGCTGAATATGCTGATCAAGGAGACAATGCCGCTGCCCCGAAAGCTGGTGCGTGGCCAGGATGTCTGGCTGGGCAAGGGTGCCGAGCAGACGCGACAGATACTGAAGTGCATGTGGTGCGGACAGAGCTTCAGATCTCTGGCCGAGATGACCAGCCACATGCAGGAGACGCAGCACTATACCAATATCATATCGCAGGAGCAAATCATCTCCTGGAAGTCCGGCGATGAGCGACCCTCCAATGCCAGCCAGGGCAGTACCGGCAACAGCAACACGCCCACCGCGCCCAGCGTCAGCGCCGTGCTTACCTGCAAGGTGTGCGATCAGGCCTTTGCCACGCTCAAGGAGCTCAGCACTCACATGGCCCAGCAGTCGCACTACAAGGACGCCGCCTCCAGTTGCTCCTCCTCCGTGTCACCGCCAGCGCCCCCACCCGCTTCAGGTTCAATGCCCTCGAAGCGTGGCCGCCAGACGCGCAACGAGAAGCGCAAGAAGTCGCTGCCAGTGCGCAAACTGCTCGAGCTGGAGCGCTCTGGCAGCGGCTCTGGCCTGGACTCGGCGCTGAAGCCGCTGCGGGACTTTGCCGCCGCCACGAAGATCACGTGCGAGAAGTGCGGCAGCAAGATCGAGACGGCGCTCTTCGTCGAGCACATACGCAAGTGCCTGGGCGACAGCATACCCATACCGCCCAGAAGACCGCAGGCCCAGGATCAGCAGCGTTTGTCCAGCCCGAGCATGTCCCTGCTGACCGAGAAGCCCAGTCCCAGCAGCAGCAGCAGCTCAGGTGCACCCTCTGTGCTGAACGCCCTAGAGCAGCTGATCGAGAAGAGCTTCGAGTCGCGTGTGGGCCGCCTGGCAGCGGGCTACCCGGAAACCGGTACGCCCCTGGGTGCCAGCATACTGAAGCGCCTGGGCATCGACGACAGCAGCGACTATACCAAGCCGCTGATGGATGCGCAGGCCATGCAGATGCAGCTGCTGCGTTCCTCGTATGCCACGCGTGATCGCAGCGCCAGCGAGTCAAGCTCTGCCAGCCGCGTGGAGTCCACCTACACGCCGGAGCGGCAGCAGGCAACGCCTCGACGCACACCCGACACACCGTCAGCTCTGGCGGTACCGACATCGCTACCACCACCGCCCAGCACCATCAAGTCGGAGCCTGTAGAGGCAGAGTCCAGCGAACTGGAGTCCAGCTGCAGACATCTTATCAATGTGAAGAAGGAGTTTAACATGGAAAGCAACGCAGGAAATCCACGTGAAAGTCCCAGCGGTACCAGCGATCGATCCAACAACTCGCCAGCCGCTCCGCCCGCCTCAACCCTTTCGGAGAGCGGCAGTCTCTTGGCACTCAACTCCATGTTCGATCAGCTGAGCGGCATCGAGACCAACAACAACAATACTGGTAAGTAGAACCTTAGAGTCATGTTCTTTGGTAGGGTCTTTTATGTGCGGTACCGCACAGTTTAGTTAAGGGCCATGGTTCGAGTTCTTTATTTTCAATCCATCGAAACTGATCGTTACTCAATTCGATTGAATTCTTGAGAAGAAGAAACTTTGGCTTCTTATCCATTTTTCTTACTATATCTTAAATATCCTAAACCCAAACAAAGGATTTGATAGGTTCTTTAGTTAAGTGTAGTGGAAACTCGTGGGTTAGGCAAAAAATTTTCATATCAGATTAAGTATATTTCATCAGCAAATAAGTACGAAAGTACTCCCATTTGAAGGTCCAATATATTGATATTTTTTAATTGAATTGAAATCTTGACAAACAATATACTGAACTTAGTTATCCAAGGAAAAAATTCGATCCCTTAGTTTAGTTTCTTATTGGAAGTGATCTATCTAATTCGGTTTCCTACTTTTATCCCAGGTGTAGAAACTCTTCCGACTGATTACAGCTTTACCTCGGGGTCGACTTTTGTCAATCCGTTTTGATGCTTGGGTAATGGGACGGTAGGGATGAGAAGCGTACTTAAATTTGCTTATTTCAAACTTTTCGATGGTAGTCTCTCCTGACTATCTAATTCTTTCCTGATAAATAAGGGTGTCGATTTCCTAAAAGTAGAGAATTGTCACAATAAAGGAATTGGAGGGTTTCTAACCAGCCTCAGAACTCTTGGAAGAGAAAATACATCCTTTCAGTCATTCTCTCCCGAGAATATTATAATCATTTACTTGGTATAAAGTATGTGAGCTTGGAGGTCCGCTTCATAGATGATGCTTAAAGTTACTTTTGGAAACAGCTATATATTTTTAAGGAAACAGAAACTTCTATATTCTTACCACACTAATCACAATTGACGTTGTCCTTTAAATCTTTCAGGACATTGCTTTAACAACAACAACAACGCAAGTGCTAACAACAAGAAGCCCAAGGCGCATCCACTGGCCGCCCTGCAAAAGCTGTGCGAGACCACAGATCCGCCAGCCTCAAATACGCGCAGCGCCTCCGCATCCTCCGGATCCTGCGCCTCGGCAGTGGGCGTGGGCAATGGCAGCGACATGGTCGCCTTCAGCTGGGCCTGCAACGAGGCCGTGCTGAGTGCCAGCGCTGGGGCCGACTCCATCATCAAGTGCTCCTTCTGTGATACGCCGTTCGGTTCCAAGGGCGCCTATCGCCATCATCTGTCCAAGGTGCACTTTGTCAAGGATGCGGGCGAGGAGTCGCCAACGCTGAAGTCACCAGCGGCTGCGCAGTCGCCGAAATCGCTGCCGATGGCATCACCCAAACGCTCTGCCTCGCGCAGTCCGGCAACGCCGGCACAGCAGCTGGCGCAGACGTCGCCATCGCCGTACGACGAGAGTCCGCAATCCAAGTTTCTCAAGTACACGGAGCTGGCCAAGCAGTTGTCCTCGAAGAATGCCTAATCGTAAGAGGGGGGCGGGATTGACAAAGTTACACTATGCAACAAAGTGACAAACAAGTGAGGTTATGTGCACTAATACTTGGTGAGGTTATGTTTGCCCAAGGGACAAATCTTTGCAATTGTTATGCGCTTTTGTTGCATAGTGTAATCGAAACTCATCGCTGGCCTGCACTGATTTCTGATCAAAGAGAGAGAGAGAGAGAGAAACGAGTCTGCATTACGCTCTCCCAATCTCTTTCTCCTTTGATACTTGCTCTCGCGCTCTCTGCAGCCACATTTCCCCTATTTTGCTGAATATTTCCCCAACCAATCAGTTTGCCCCTGGCTCCCAACATGGGGTACTGACGTCACAGCTCTGACGTCTCTTCAGTCAGTCAAACATTTGCTCAATTTTATTGTTTGCCAAATTGCACAGCATGCCGTTGCATTCGCACGCACACGCGGCATCCAAAATTCAATTACCACCACTTTGACGAACTGCTGTCCATCAAACAGCACTCACACACGCACACATACATACATACACTCAGAAACATACGTACACGCTTAACGTGCAGTGCAGATGCAGGCGTGCTCAAGAGCGAGACGGCTGTAGTGTGCGCAGCTGCTTGACGAAAGGCGACGACAACAGTTCGTCAAAGTGAAAAACAAACACACAAAGCAAGCAAAAGCAAAAACAAAATACAAAAGCAATCGGCTGACCCATGCGATTGGATGGAGCAACAGCAGCAAAACAACAATAACAATGCTCAAGTGGGTGGGGGTTTTATTGAGTGCAAACTGGAAACTGGTTTGAGCGCCAATTGAGTGGCGCGTGAGTGGAGAGCAATTGAGTGGATTTTAATACTAAAAAACAAAAATGAAAAATCGAAACTATTTCTCGCGGTTCCTGGTCAAAGAGCGTGCCAAAAAAAATTAAGCAAAACTTAATAAATTAATTAAATTTAAGTCATTACAAAAATGCAACGCAGTATACGTAAAAATCTTGAAAAATCTCAAAAAATTTAAAATTATTTAAGAAAAACTTAAAAAAAAAGGAAATGTTTCTTTAAATGAAAATTATGTATACCAAGCAAAGAGGCAAATTTGAAATACGCATTCAATAGTTTAATGTACATAAATGTAGAAATTAGCACTTTCCTTCCAGAAGATCAATAATATAATATAGTCTAGTATTCCTAAATACAGATAAAGGAAATAAAGTCAAAAATCAAAATGTAATCACGGCAACTCACGTATACGCATAAATTATACAAATATACTTAAAAACTATATAACTATATGAACAATTTGAAGAAAAACAAAACAAAACATGATTATATATTATATAATTATACTATATGTATACCAACAGTTTACAACTCAAATCTCAATAATAACGAAAGTGTATACCTACTTACTATATTGAATATATATATATACTATATATATATATGTATTACCTAAGATTATGCCTAAGACTTCCAAAAATACGAAACGAGCAACTTAAAAACTATTTAAAACAAAAATGTCAAACATTTCATTGTCATCAACATCATCAGCAACCCGATCAAATAATTTACTTACTATATATATACTATATATATATATATATACCCATGTACGATATATATATGTATACGACTTGTATTTGAGTTTTTGTGATATTATTTTTAAAACAACTTTTGCTTCCTTTTCGCCTAGATCCTAAGTAAGTTTAACGACAACCAATAAAGTTTGAATGAGTATTATTATTGGAGATTCCGATCTTATGGAGAGCATCGGGAGTATCCGCAACTGTAACTTGAAAATTCAAATCTCAAATCCAAAAACTAGCAAGCAAACACGGCTCAATACAGAACAAAAATTCAATAAAAAGTTGTATGTTTGAAATTTCAAAATGATATTGATTTTATTTCGGCTTGGAAAGTGGTTTTAATAAAGTAAATATGAACATTGGGAAAATAATTTGAAATTACTTGGGGTAGATTTATTAAATTTGAAGAGGATTTTTTGTGCTAAAATAAGTTTACTCGGAACAAATAAATTTTATTTTATTTCGAAAAGTTGGAAAAATACTTAAAATTTGAAAACTTAATATTATTTTGTCGAAATTTTTCGGGAAAACTTACAGATAATGTATAAAACTATTTTCGGAAAGGGTTTCTTACTTAAAATTGAAAAAAAGTAAGAATGTTCTGTACAAATTTATAGGGGACACCAAAAGAAAATGTATCAAATTTGTCTTCGGAAATTCGGAACTTGAAATTGAAAAACATAATAATATTTGGTAAAAATTTTTCGGAAAAACTAAGAGAATTTCCGTTTAGATAAAGATTTTTAGCAAAGCAAGTCTACTGGATGAATTGTTCTTGTCTAACCATCAATAGTAAGGGAAAAATTCGTAAGCAACTCATATTTTTGTATTAATTTAGAAAATGTAAAGCACAACGAAAATATAATTATTTATACACATAGGAATCTGTTTAATTTATAAGCTATTAAAAATATATACCTGTCTTTTCTCATTTCCAGGTTGTTATCATTCCGAACTCAAATTTGTTTACCATTTTCGAGTTAAGTTATTAAACATTCGTGCCAAAAGTCAACCTCCTCCACCTCAAATCGATTCCTTAATATTGTCCGCGTGTTTTAAGACCATTGCCAACATTCTCAGTGTTTTGTTTATATGTGGAACCTAAAACAGAGTATTACCGTTTTTTAAATAGTTTTCATTCAACTGCCACAAAAGAAAATATTTTCAAATTAAAGGTTCAATTATTTTACGACATTCAGTGGAGCTACAAATTTCGTCTCCGTATGTTTGAACATAATTGGAAATTGGAAAAAGCCAAATAATTGAAAGTCGAAACAGGATTCATGGAATCGAAAGAAACAATGCATATTTCAAGTGCCTATCGATATAACTGAGTTTCTTTTTCCAACGATAATATCGATAATAGCGATAGTACATTTCTTTGTTGTAACGTTTATATCGATAGAATCTATAGCTTATTTATTGGGTGCAACGCTCATATAAATAGAGTCTACAGTTTAATTCTTGGTTGCAGTGTTCATATCGATAGTATCGATAGTTTATTTCTTGGTTGCAAAGTTCATGTCGATAGTATCGATAGTTTATTTGTTGTGTGCAACGTTCATATGGACAGTTTCATTATTAGTCACATTACTCAGTTGATTTGAGTGCTTCATGGACACTTAGCCATTTATATATATCATATATATATATATTATACTTACTCGCTTAGCTTTAATTGTCAGTTAGCGCAGTTAATTGGGCTTCTTTAATCGCTGGCAAGTTTGACTGGCCGCCAATTGGAAATCCCAGTTAATTGTGGATCTCAAACATGGCATATCAAATTGTAAACTAATATTTGCTAATAAACACGCTGAGTTAATTAAACCTGAATTATGGGGCACATGGTTATGTAAGTCAGGCTAAGGGGGTGCAAAACTGTGGCATGAGGGACGTGGCAAGTGTGGCAGGAACAGGAACAAGCGCAAAATGCGAACGCGATTCGCTGATTTATGGGCAACAAAGGATTAAGACGCGACGCCAACGATGCCCAGATACGAACTTCATATGTGCGACACCCACACACACACACACACAAACACCTACGTACGTGTGTGTGTGTGTGTGTATGTCTCGTATCTATTGCGACACTGATGACGATCCAAAATGCCAACGAAATCTCCTCGAAAACTTCAATTGCCAAAGGATTCATTTTCACTTAAAATTTATGATGTGTTTTGCATTGTGGACACACACACCGCCTGAAGGGGCATTAGGGGAGGGGGAGGGGCAGGGGCAGGGGTTTGGGGCGGTCGGGAGTGTTTCATATTCGGAATGAGGCGTTTGGTGTCACATTTGTGTTAAGAGATAATTTTTGGGAAAATGTTTTCCAAAAACTTTTTGGTCCGCCTCAGTTTTCGTATTTTGGCTCCATTGACGGCTCGTTTGGCGCGGTTTTATACCCTGTAATCATTATAAAAACTGGATATAATCAAAGAATGACAATCAGCGGCAAATCATCTGCGTGCCTAAAGAATGCTTTAAGTTTGAGTTATTATACCTCCCGCCAATTCGATAAACTTCAATTACAACCATAATCTTAAAGATATAACTTCAATTTTTTGCATACATATAATTTAGCATGCTGTGTATGTATATTCCAAATTTCATAACGATCGTGTAATAAACACAGAGGTTCAGTGAGTATATCTTTCCACAGTATGAAGGTCTTAGAGAAGCAGCTAAACTGTTTGAAGTGCAAGCAGTGTACTGCTTGAAACTGTTCTGTTTTACTATAACAACCATAAACATTTAATATATGCTTTTTTGTATAGGAATTGGGGCACTTTATACCAGATTACAGGGTATTTTCTAGTCTTAGTTAGCGACTAGAGCATTCGGACTTGTTTCTTCGGCCAAAGTTGCACCCGGATACACCTTTGGGCTCACAAACATTCCCACGCCCGCTCTCGCCCACAAGCTACCCCCTACCACCCCCATTCACCTCCCCACCCCTCAGCTGATTCTTCTTCTGTTTCGCTTAATGAGATACAAACACATAAATTCTCAAAAGTGTCATGCATCGCACATAACGGTTCACTTTTTTGCCTGCTTGATAAGCCAACAAAACTGCCGCCTTCATTCACTCACACACACATGTGTGTGTGTGCCTGTGTGTGTTTGTGTGTGTGGGTGTGGCTGTGGGTGTGTGTGGGTGTGCCTAAATGTGTGTGCAAAAGACGCTCGAGGCGTTGACGGCAAAATCAAATTTTTATGCAAGATTCTTACAAATGATTGTATTCGTACGTCATGTTTTAGACAGTTAATGCTAAAATAATATGCACACTTGGGAATTTAAAACTTAAATGAACGAAATAAAATGTAATAAATTGCATGAAATTAATAGAAAAATAGCACAATTGAATCGACCATTACGAATGTGAGTTTATTGTGAATTGATAATTGATATATCGAATATAAGATTTACCAAATGAAACAAATCATCTTTTTTTGTTTAAATAGTAATTCAAAACTCATTCAGTGTGATCGTAACAAACAAGAGCGTGTTAAAAAGTGTTTATACAAATATTTTTTATTTAAAAGGCTTCGAAATGTTAAAATAATATTTAGCACACATACATCAAAAATCGACTGCAAGCGTCCAGCACAGAAATGGAAGACTCCTCGGTAAAACAGCATCTCAATAAGGATCTTGTCAATTGTCTAAGGTATTTGAGGGAACCAGTCGCAATGAAAAAGATACTGTAAAGGTGAATGTTCAAAGGAAGTCCGGAAAATTGAAAAAAGGTTGCTTACCTTCAGAAGAAGAGGTCCGACCACGTGGGCGGAAGGTGTAAGTCCATGACAATCTCCATGAAGTTTCCAAAAGTGGGATTAACTCATCCCTGGAGGTTATTAAAGTTAGGGAATGTAAAAAGTTAAACATGTTTCATTTACCAAATAATATAACTAGAATTTTGATATATTTTTTCTAAATTATTTTCAGAGCACAAGTTTCGACGACGGCAAATTTAGAAATGAAAAGTTCTAGATAATGTGCCTCACTTTTCTCAAAGCACACGTTTCGACGACAGTTAATTTAGAAATGTAAAGGTTTTGATTTGATTTTTAACATGGCAGTGTTGGTAAACACATTAGTTCCTAACAGGCTTTGTCTGGGTTGTCAACTGGTTTGTCAAGAAACACTTGAGAGCTGGGGTCATTTCATTTCTAAATTTGCTGTCGTCGAAACTTGTGCTATTATGACTCATAATTTATGAGAACTATTTAGAAAAAAATCAAAATCTTTTCGTTTCTAAATTTGTCGTCGTCGAAACTTGTGCTCTGAAAATAATTTAGAAAAAACTATCAAAATCATAGTTATAATATTTGGTAAATTATTCTTTATCGTCTAACTTCCTATAGAATCTAACTTTTATAGTCTACAGGGATGAGTTGATCCCGCTTCTCGAAACTTTATGGAGATTGACATGGACTCCCATCCCCGTATTTACATATTCCGCCAAGGCGGACGGACCTCTTCTGAAGGTAAGCAACATTTTCCTTCAATTCTACGGACTTCCTTTGAACGTTCACCTTTACAGTATCTTTTTCACTGCGACTGGTTCCCTCAAATACCTTAGACAATTGACAAGATCCTTATTGAGATGCTGTTTTACCGAGGAGTCTTCCATTTCTGTGCTGGACACTTGCAGTCGAATTTTGATGTATGTGTGCTGAATATTATTTTAACATTTCGAAGCCTATTATAATCTAAAAAATATTTGTATAAACACTTTTGAACACGCTCTAGTTTGTTACGATCGCACTGAATGAGTTTTGAATTACTATTTAAACAAAAAAGATTAAATATTTGTTTCATTTGGTAAATCTTATATTCGATATATCAATTCACAATAAACTCACACTTCGTAATGGTCGATTCAATTGTGATCTGGTAAGTTGCGCTAATTTCTATTAATTTCATGAAATTTATTACATTTTATTTCATTTCATTTAAGTTTTAAATTCCCAGGTGTGCATATTATTTTAGCATTAACTGTCTCAAACATAATATATAAATAGAATCATATGTAAATAATAAAACACATAAATATTTGCAATTAGAATAGATTAGAATTAATGAAATAAACGAAATAAAATATAGAATTGCATGGAGGTTAGATTATAATTAAGAAATAATAATAATAAAAGTAATGGCAATTAGGATAGATTAGAATTATCGAGATATACTTAGGATAGATTATAATTAAGAACTAGAAAATGACTACATAAAACAAATTTCTATAAGATTATTTCAGGTACTTATGGGTCTTATAAAATGTATTTCCTTAATTTTAATATATCCTTAGTGACTATATATATATGTTCTTTAATATATTGTACTAGAGAATAGTTGATATTGATTAAATAATCATATATTTTATCTTCTTACTCATATATAAGTGTAAATATTATGGATCTGCTTTGTCAGCACTTAACACTAAGGGTTCGCTTGGAAATCTGGACAAGATCACTAAGATATGTGTTCGTTCTAGGGATTAATTTTCCAGCTAAATATTCAGCTGTCTGTGGGGCTTGTAGATCCATTGGTAATATTTAAGGACTGTCGTTGGGGCGAAGAAAAAAGCGTTATGAGGAAAAACAAATGTTGAAGATAAATAAATGTACATAAGTAAATATGTATATTTTAGTAATTCGTAGCAAAAAACATACGCAGACAGCTGAAAGTAACGCCTTCCATTAGCCACCACCCGAGAGGACTAATGAGACTAACACACAGACAGGACGAGAGGACTAGAGGACGACAGAACGCCAGGACGAGAAGCGCCTGCAGTGCGAACAGCAAAACTTTTGCAAAGTGTCAGAAAATGTGAATGCGATTGTAGGGCGGCCATGTGGCAAATGTGGGGGGTATGGGGTGTGGGGTGTGGGGTGTGAGGAGAAGGGTTTCAGATGGGTGGACTCTTTGGTGGGTTGACTCGACTGCGCCGCTGTATGGATCCGGTGTGGGTAATGTGCCGAGGTAAACGCCAGCAACGAGATGGATGATATCTAGACGAATGATGCATGAGTCGCACTGGGGGCGGCAGAGGCGCCATTGCCAGGGTTGTCATGTGTTGCCAGTTGCCAGTTGCCGGTTGTCGGTTGCCAGTTGCCGTGTGGGTGGCTACGTAAATTCCGACGCTTCATTCGCCGGATAGACTCGGCGCAGGAGGAAGACATGGCTGCCATTGCCATCTGAGGGACGGCTAAAGAGCGAGACGAAAGAGGACGCAGGCGTGTAAGCAGCAGGAGCAGCAGCAGCGAATGAGCATGCGAAATGCACACACACACACACACATAGACATACACACACACACACACATAGAGCATATCCAACTCGAATCTTGTCTACAATAAATCAAATTTTATTACACTTTTCTTTATGCATGCCACAGGATATGGCAAGCGTATGGCGCACTGATGAGCACACAAACACCCAGAGAGTCCTGACACACACACACACACACGCTGAGATTTACCCCAGCTCATTTAGTGGGGCGCCCAACGGATGAGTGGGTGAAATTATAGCAGCAAGGACATTCCAACGCATTGCCATCGCTCGACGGCGGCAATGGCTGCCGATATAATTATGAGCACGAGAAGATTTCATTTTTAAGTGCATGTCCTTGATAAGCCATACATGTGCTGGCCCCAAAAGGCGCCCACAGCAATCCAATCTGTGAATATTCATAGGGAACTATTCCCATTTAGGATATTCATATATATTTAAGGTTCCAATATTTAATTAAATTTTGAAAGCAAATCTTTTAAAACTAAATATTCATTTTCATGTATTTCGAAAATCCCACGGATTGTTCCAATGGCAGCTGTATGATATGTTCGTTTAATTTTAATCGATTTTTCTTGTGTTAAACATAAATAAAACTTTGACTTGGGGAGTCTGATCCGGACTTCTTCATAAAAACTCTGCACAGAAACGGGCAGACATCGCTATATCGACTACTTATGCTGATCGGAAATGTTTCCTTTAAAACGCTACACATTTCCAACAAATTTATATTGTCATACGCTCTGCACGAGTATAAATATCAGGCTAATTATTATTTTTAACTTACTCTTTATGTAAAATATAAAAAACAAGAAAGAACAGCTATCTTCGGCGTGCCGAAGCTATATACCCTAGCAGGAACTAATTTTTATACAAAACTTAATATTTGTCTGTTTGCTTCTATTGGAGCTATGAGGTATGATTTTGATAAGATTATAGGAAACTATTTGAAGTATAATAAAACTCTCACTTAGTATGGAGCGAAATAGTGGTTCGATTTTGACCAAATTTGGTCAGATTGCATTTGTCACCCGATCGTTCCTATGGCAGCTATATGATATATGGACCCGATTTTTATCAAATTTGGTCAGAATGTATAAACTCTTTAGAGACTTTGTTTGAAAGAGTTTGGTGAAGTTACATTAATAAACAAAAAAGTTATTCATACAAATCATAGTTTCTAATTTTGATCGCCCTTCTCTGCGATTCTCAAGAATTCAAGGGACATCACAACAATTTATCATTTTGGAGGTAAACTTTGTGAATAGCAATAGCTTATTTTGGAGGTCCACTTTAGTGTGTGCGTGAGAGAGAGAGGAGCGAGTGAGAGAGAGAGAGAGAGAGAGAGAGAGAGAGAGAGAGAGAGAGAGAGAGAGAGAGGAGAGAGAGAGAGAGCGAGTGAGAGAAAGAGAGAGAGAAAGAGAGAGAGAGCGAGATAGAGAGGGAGAGAGCGAGACAAAGAGAGAGTTAGTTTGGATGGAATATGTGTATAAACAAAAAGTTTGATATAGCGATATAGTGGTCCGATTTTGACCAAATTTGGTCAGATTGTATAAACTCTTTAGAGACTCTGTTTCGGAAAGTTTGGTGAGGATAAACAAACAAGTTTTTCATACAAGAACATAGTTATCGACCGATCATTCCTATGGCAGCTATATATTATAGTGGTCCGATCCGTTCGGTTCCTACATATGTACTGCCTGCAGCAAAAGAAGGGTCTGTGCCAAGTTTCATTACGATAGCTTTAAAACTGAGAGACTAGATTGTATAGAAACATGCAGACAGACTGACATCGCTTTATCGACTCGGCTATTCATGCTGATTCCGAATATATGTACTTTGTTGGGTCGGAAACCTCTCCTTCAGTCCATTACACATTTCGAGACAAAATTATAATAAGCTAGGGTATACAAAAAATAAAATCTCTAATCTGAAATCAAATAATCAGCAGTCTTAGCACCAGCTGAGTTCGTAATAAGCCAGTTGACAATACAATACAATACCTTGTAAGTTAAATAAATAAATATATTTTGAATTTGAATACTATTGAGTGGTATATTATTAGTGTATTATTTCTTATATATAGAAATTATTAAATATTAAATACCTAGAAATCTTTAAGGTTTTCAGAATTTAAAAAAATATATTTCTTATATGTAGAAAGTATTTCTACTTAATATATAACTATGTTTCATTTTATTTCACAATTCACATTTCACAGTAAAATAATTATGTGTATTTGTCCGAATATTAATTCTCAGACTTCTTAGTCTTTTCTGCCTGAGTATATAGCTTTTAAACAAAATTATGGATATTAAAGACATGAAAATATTTCTACTGAATATAAATTATATCTGGCTTTAAGGAAGATGATGATTATTGAGTGATTTTCTGAATTCTTTAGAATTTTTTTCCGGGGGGGGAAAAAATCTTTTTTTTGGTAGAAATTATAATAAATAGATATATCCATTGGGGTGTTTTTTTTTTTTTTTTTTTTTTCTTTAAGTATGATCTTTATTACAGGGTGTTTTTTCGAATTCTAGGACATTTATTTTTCCGAGTGTAGTAAGAGTCTTTTCTTTTGGGCGACATTAATATTAATAGGAAATTTTTACTGAGGCGCCATTTATATTTTTATATATTTATACTTTTATTTATACTTTTATACCTTTATTTTAGGATGATTTTCTGAACTCTATGGAATTTATTTTTTTCCGAGTGTAGTAGGAAGTAATATTAATAGGACATTTCCATTGAGGTGCCAGATTTCTTTATACTTTTCAGTTTCATAAATTAACCAACAGGAATTTTATATTATTTCTTTATAATTTTGTATACACTTGTGTAAGGAAAAAGCCCTCGGTCAGCAATTAAAAATGTAATCGTGCAGTCATCAGGACGTTTGGTTGCAATCAATATTGTGCAAACATTACGTATACGTATACGTATACGTATACGTAACGTAGCGTAACGTAACGTGCACGTATCGGTGAGGGCATTATTTTAAAATTTCCAAGTGTTGGCCACGTTATTGTGAGAACTTTTGCATTATGGCTGTTGAGGCATAAATCAAAATTCCATTACGCCCGAAAGGTCCCGCCCATATCAGAGACAACCCATGCTGTGATTTATTAGAAAAACTGCACGGGTAAAAGCGCAGAGGGAGAGGGGCAAGTGGGCTAGTGGAAAGCAAAGGAAAACAGCAGCAGGAACGCGTTTCTTTTGATAAAAATTTTGAACTAAATCAAAACTTCATTTCACATCGGTGCCATTTCTTGTGCCAGCGCTCAGTTTAGTTCAGTTTTCAGTTGAGTTGAGCAGGTCCTTTCCCCATCTCGGTGCTGCTCCTGCTCCTGCCTCGAGCTCGAGCTCCGCCTTCCAATCTCGGGTTGCAGCAAAAAGTGCACAACATCGAAACAAGAAATGGCGGCAAAACTAGAAAGTGTAGCCGAGCTGCAGGAGCAGCGGCCAGGACGAGCGAGTGGGTGAGTCGCAAAGGCTCGTCCTTCGTTCTCATCGGTGTCGCATTCAGCGACATCAGGACGAGCACGAGGACGCCGCAACGTTGTCCTGCGACTTGACTCGACAAAATTCACTGCTGGCTGTCAGTTCAATAAATCATTTGCGTTTTGACACGCCGTCGCTGCCTCCGTCGCTGCCACCGTCGCTGCCAGGACAGAACTAGCTGCGCCAATGAAAATCCATAAATACGAAAACAAAGCAAAAACGTTGCCTCGTCTGCCGCAGCCACCGAGACGCGACCGAGAGCGAGGCGCGACAAGGACGAGACCAGCTCCTGGGATGCACATAAATTGCAAGCTGTAGGAGCAGGCGGACCAGCAAAAAAAGGAAACACGAAAACTGCACACCCTCCTCCATCCCAGCATCCCCCTCTGGCATCCCAGCCAGGCCAGCAAGTCGAACACGAAAACGTTGCCTCACAAGAGTCCATAGATCAGGACATTTCTCGGCTGAGACGGGGTGCGAACGCAAAGACGATGATGAGGATGTCCTCATCGTCGTCAAGATGCACAGCTGGGTGGTGGTGTTGGTGGTGCTGCTGGTGGTGGGGGGCGGTAATATATGGCACCTGGCATGCACTGACACTGACACTGGCAAGCACTCGAGCAGCGGCACCCTTCGCCCTCAAATGGAAGATGCAGCCATAAACAAAGTGTCCACGGCTGCGCCAGCAGATCCTGCAAGTGCCAGCCAAAGGACACCGAAGTGGCATTCAGGCTCTTCAAAGCGTACCAAAACGCATTGCAATAAGATAGAACGTTTTCGCTTTAATTGTCTTATAATTCGCAAGCAGTTTAAACCTCTTAGCTCTAAAGATCTCGTCAGACTGATTTAAGTTGATCGATGGTAAAGTTAAAAGTTAAATCAGATTGATCTGTATGCTACTTATTTCTTGGCAAACCCAGATAATTATGTGATCACAAATAAATAAATACATTTTTATTAGTTCTTTTCTTTTCCGATTCCGCTCAATAGATTCGGTATCGAAATTTGTATATAAATAGTATATATTAGCTGCTCTAAATTCCGAAAGGTTTGTAACGTGACATCAAAACTATCCTAGCGAAGTTTAGTCTGAAAGATATATACATATTTCAATGTATCTTGTTGCCATTATTAAAATTGATATGTTCAAAATGTAATAATATTTTGAGTTAGGTAAATAAAGCATGTATTTTTTATATATATTCAGGAACTGATTTGAAAGGCTATTTACTAATGATATTTCAGTTTTAGATGAACGAAAAATCATTCAAATTAATAAAATTGACTTGGACTTGGATCAATACCGGATAATATAGGTAGGTATTCTTCAGATAACTGGGAAGGAAATTACTGAAGGATAATTATTAACTTCTTGACCAGAAAAACGGTGTTATGATATGCATACTTATAATTAGACAAACTGTAAGAAGGAATATGGATAACAATCTTTAGGAAGGGATACGTATAATAGGAAGAAATAGGAAGGATATGAATACGAGGGCAAACTATAGAAAGGATATATATAATATATAAGAAAGGGATAAGTCTAATTGGACAAACCTTAGGACGGGACATACTATAGGAATGGATATGTATAATAGGACAAACTTTAGAAATGGACGTGTATGTATATGAGGACAAATTTTAGGAAGAGATATGAATAATAGGAAAAGCCATAGGAAGGGATATATATAATAGGACAAACTTCGGGAAGAGCTATTGTATAATAGTTCAAACTATATTAAAGCATATGTATAATAGAAAAAACTTTAGGAATGGATATGTATTTTAGAACAAATTTTAGGAAGAGACATGAATAACAGGACAAACTTTGGGAAGGAATATTTATAATAGGACAAACTTTAGTAAGAGATATTGCAAAATAAGACAAACTATGGGAAGGATATGTATAATATATCTAATTTTAGGAAGAGATATAAATAATATAGAAAGGAATATTTTTAATAGGTGAATCTTTAGAAGAAGATATTGTAAAATAAGACAAACTATGGGAAAGGATATGTATAATATAATAAAAAGAAGACAACTCTTAGGAAGAGATATGAATAATAGGGAAAGCTATAGAAAGGGATATTTCTAATAGGAGAATCATAAGAAAGAGATATTGTATAATATTGAAGGATTGGATTTGAATGCGCTAAATAAAAATATTCCGAATGTGTTTACTGAACCTACTCGGTATCGTTGAATAGTGAGATTCCTAATGTGAAGTTGAAGATTTATTGAATTTCCTGTCGTGAGTTTCGTCAACCAATTTGGACCCCTTTGAAATACCCGTTTTGTTGGGCTTAACCGCGTTTTCGACATCATTGTCAGCCGCATGAAGTAAAGTACAAAAGTTTGTGATATAAATCAAACCCCTTTTGGACATTTATGATCGTAAAGTTGAGAATAAAAATAACATTATACGCAAGGCATAAAAATCAGCATTAAATGTGACCCTGTAATAAATTCGCTGTGAATAATGAAAACCCCAGACGAATGAATGGCCAGATATGAGCCATACGTAAGTATATATGTATTTACTTAAATATATGTATATATTAAAAGGCATCCTTGCTTATTAAAGCCAACCTGTCCCAATGGCCAGCAATTCAAGCCGGCGAGCCTGTAATCATTTTCAGAACACAAAGACATAACTTTTGAGAAAAATATACAACAACGTGTACACAGTTAAATGAAAATATTGAAAATAATGAAAATATGCAACTGAGTAAGTAATAACTTGCTGGTAGGAAGCTGACTGTTTTTGGAGGAACTGCGCAAAGGATTTATTGCTTCAGCAGGCCAGTTATAAATCATAGGACAGTAATTACAAGTATGTTAATATACAGACTTGTTCACTTGGATACGAGAATTAAGTATTAAGTTTTAAATTCTTTAAAAGAAAAGTTAATATTAAATGGTTTTAAAAACTGTTGTGAATGTAAGCAAAACTTAACGCATACTGGACTTAGACAATCAAAATTAGAATGTCTTGTTTCTTGGAAAGGGTGGAAGGAGTGGGGTCCTTGTTCCGCTTGACCCTTTTATTATTTACCATAAATACTATATATAAATTTATACCACTAAAGCTGTTTATTTTATTATTATTCTCCCACTTAACTACTTAAGAAAGAACATATTTTAATAAGAATTCGGACCTGTTCTCATTTACGAGTATTTTTCAATCAGACTTCTTAAAAAGGAAAACTTAATTGTCTCCTGATTGTTCCTATGGGAGCTATATAATAATGTGGTCAGATTTTGATAAAATTATAGGAAACTTTATGAAGTATAATTAATCTGTCAAATGTTGAGTTTGGATGTAATATTTGTATAAGCATAATAGTTTTTCATACAAAACTCATTTCTCAGCCGATTGTTCCTATGGCAGCTATATGATATAGAGGTACGATATCGGCCATATTTTATCAGATTGTTCGAAATATACCGACACTCAAAGTGGATGAGTTTGGTGAAAATATCTTTATAATTAAAAATGTTTTTAATGCAAAAACATAGTTTTCGACCGATCGTTCCTATGGCAGCTATATGATATAGTGACCCGATTTTTATCAAATTTAGTCAGATTGTATAAACTATCAAAAGACTTAGTTCGGGTAAGTTTGGTAAGAATATCTTTATAAACAACAAAGATTTTCACAGAAAACAAAGTTTTCTAATTTTGATCGCCCTCCTCTGCGATTCTCAAGAATTCAAGGGACCCCACTACAATTTATCATTTTGGAGGTAGACTTTGTGAATAGCATTAGCTTATTTTGGACGTCCACTTTAGTGTGTGTGTGTGAGTGACAGTGACAGAGGGAGTGTTAGAGAGAGAGAGACAGATAAAGAGAGAGAGTGAGACAGAGAAAGAAAGAGAGAGAGAGGGATAGAGAGAGTGAGAGAGAGAAAGAAAGAGAGAGAGAGAAAGAGAGGGAGAGAGAGAGCGCGAGAGAGAGAGCGCGAGAGAGAGCGCGAGAGAGAGAGAGAGAGAGCGCGAGAGAGAGAGAGAGAGAGCGCGAGAGAGAGAGAGAGAGTGATAGAGAGAGAGCGAAAGAGAAAGAAAAAGAGCGTGAGAGAGAGAGATAGAGAGGGAGAGAGAATGAGACAGGAATTAAGTTAGTTTGGATGAAATATTTGTTTAAACCAAGAGTTTGATATAGCGATATAGTGGTCCGATTTCGGCCAAATTTGGTCAGATTGTATAAACTATACTGTATATATACTGTATACGCAAACATAGTTGTCGACCGATCATTCGTATGACAGTTATATGTTATAGTGGTCTGATCCTTCCGGTTCCGACATATATACTGCCTGCAGAAGGATCTCTGCTGAGTTTCATTACTATAGCGTTAAAACTGAGAGACTAGTTTGCCTAGACACACACGGACAGACGGACATCGAAATATCGGCTCGGCTATAGATGCTGATCAAGCATATATATACTTGAAGGGTTGGAGACTTCTCCACCTATGAGACAAAATTATAATATCCTTTGCTAGGGTATAAAAACTTGAAATTAATATTCCATTCATTTTCGTATTCCAAATTTGCTTTAGTTTCCAAAAGGTGGGCAAGGACCTTCACACTGTTTGTGTTAATTACAGTTGGGCACTAAACTTGAATAAAATATTTAAGGCAAGAAAAATCTGAAACTAACAACAAATGGAAGGGGATTGGGGGAGGAGAAGAGGGGCGAGTGGCGAGGCGTCAAGCAAACAGAATGAAATGCGCCAAGCGACAATTTCTAATTACAAATTCGCCACAGCATTTAACCCGTTTTTGCTGTTTGCATTGCTCAGGACGAGGACAGGACATACGCGTACATACGTGTATAATTTCCATTTAGGACACCACACACACACCTTTTGGACAACACAGTGCAAACAGTGTGCTGCGGAGGGGAACGGAGAGGGGACGGTAACTGGGTGTAAGGAAGAAAAAAAGGCGGAGGCTAGGGAAAAAAGCTCAGCTTGCAGCATTTTATGCTGATCCCTGTCAGGCTACAAAACACACATAATCTTCAAAAAGGAAAACAACAGCACGATGATAGAAGCACACAGAAAACACAGCAGAAGGTGCGACACGAACTGAGCGGGGGAGGGGGCAGCGGTAAGCAAACAAAATATTTATGCCTGGCCCCCCACCCAACCCAACCCAACCCAACCATTCCATCCTTCTCCTCAGCTGCAGCACAGCCAGGCGATAAACGTGGTGTCCTGCAGCAGCAGCAGCTCGAGCATTTGGAGCTGGCAATGCTCGGCTCGGCTAGTGTCCTTTTTTATGTAAAAAATGCAGGCAGCAACAAACATCAACCAATAATGCAGACGCGATTATGTCCAGCGCCAGGCCGAGAGGAGCTGAGAGGTTTGGCCGGGGGCCGGGGCAGCTGCAAGCTGAGGCAGCGTTGTCCAGGCAGAGAAGGACAACTCCGAATGTGAAGTTGATGCCACAGCGGCAGGACGAACGAAGAGCAGCCACCACACCACACAGATACTGTGCCCCTTCGCACACAAATCGTTGCGCAAAAGGACCTGCAAAAATTAAAAGCAAACAAAACACGATGAAAACGACAAATGGCACGAAAAAAGTAAAAGATACAAACCAACAACAACAACAACAACAAAACAATTGAAAGTGTTGCACAATGGGCGTTGCTTCAAGTCCAGCTCACACACACACACACACACGCATACACACACAGTCAGAGACGAAGCTGTGTCCTGATTTATGTCACTGACGAGCACAGCACAAAGTACATACACTGTGAAAAATTGTGTGTTACATTGTGTGAGTGTTCCACTTCAATAAACCCAGAATCTGTGCTTAAGTCGAAGAATACTAAAAAGTTTTAAGAATTTTCCAGAGTGACACTTTACCATAAAAGAGGAAGTAATTTGGGTCCGTCAATCAGTTAGATTAAAGAGATTTATAAATATATACTATATACTATATAGATAATGATCACCTTTTGATAATGGACATCTTTGGACAAGAAACTGATTTGCAAAACATAAATGTAATCGAATAGTCACAACAAATTGGAAACTAAATGCTTATGTTGCAGGGACTTGGAATGTCCCTTGGGAGTTTTATAAATCTGATCTTAAGGCAAAGAATTCTAAAAAGTTTTAGGAATTTTAATACTTGGGAATGAAAAACCTATTAGGTTCCAATTTGATAAAGTTATGAGAGTTTCTTGGCTAGGAAGATCAGTTTCTACGGATTTGGGCACCCTACAACTACATTTTTCAGTTTAGTACCATTTAAAAGACTTAAACACAATAAACTCGCTTGATTTTTGTTTTGTTAGAAAGGTTGTGTCGAGCAGCAACGTTAATCTAATATTTTTACAAAATGTTCTGTTTAATGCAATTAAATAATATATTAAATAAACTTAATAACTTAAGCGCGGAGCGGAGATTAGGAGAGCTTAGTATATACTAGAATTGGTTCGAATAGTTCGACCGCAGGGCTGTCTCTGTTACTCATAATAATAATATGTAACCACAAGGTCCTTTTAGGATAAATCTGTGAATGAATACACCTACTGTACATTACCTGTTGTAGTGAATATCAAGTATTTATTCCAAAAACTATTGTATTATAGTAATCAACATGTGCCTTATTCCTATTCCTACGTTTTAATATTTTTCCTCAATCGAACAATCAAATGTGGACTTGTCGCAAAGTTTATTATTTAAAAAATGTTTTAGATTTCAAATATTTTTTTTTGAATTTGTACTATACTTTTGTTATCAATATTTTTTTATGTGTATTTAGAATCCGTCCCATCTAGGGACAATCAATGAATAATGTCATTTAATTTGACGTGATAGTAATTTTTTCCAAGTAATAATTTTTTCCCAAGCAGTGACCTCATTTATTTAAAGTTAATTTTTTTGTGCTTCATATTAGTAAGTGCTATAAAAATAATTAACAACATAATCCAAAAATTCGTATTTTATTTACATTTTTTTAAAAGCAATCTAAGTTCTTAAATTTAATTTATATTATAGCATATTTTATTTATTAATTTATATAATGTTAATCTGCATTGTAGCTAAAACTAGAAATTAACAATAAGAGTTAGCCATGGCTGCCAGGACTTTCAGCTATATTTTATAGTTTTTCTATCAAAGATATGATAAACTTTCTTTTTTTATTTAATTACAATACTTTTTAGCTATCAAATGTTATTATTTTACATTGTTATTGTTATTATTAGAACTTTATTACCAGGAATTGTGTAGAGTGTAAAGTAATGCCAAAAAGTACAAATAAAAAGCGCATCAGCTTCGTTTCGAGAAAAAAGTGGAAAAAAGGACAATAACAAACAAACGAAAACTTACGATGACGACAGCAAAGACGACGCCGACGATGTCGAGGATGTCGGCTCGTTTCCGGCTGGCGAGGACGACAGCGCTGATGCCACTGACGAACAACAGTGACCAGGAGCAGGAGTAGGAGCAGGAGCAGGAGCGGGCAGCTCCTGGTGGAGGTCGTCGCCTAAGCGTAGCCTCCACCAAGAGGCTCCACACACACAGATGGATGAGCAGACGGACAGAGAGACAGGCAGTCAGAGAGGAGTCGCTGCGCATTCGCCGCGTTGTCCTGTGCCAGGGCTGGCTCTGAGTGTCCCGTGTCCCGTGTCCTGTGTCCTGTGCGCGCGGTTTTGTGTGCATTTTGGATTTCTTTTGTTTCCCTTCGTTCAGTTCAGTTGCTCGACAGCCAGTCAGCGGCGTCAGCGCCTTCCCCAATTGTCCTGCAGCCTCTTGGCCCACTTGCTGCGTCGAAGGACATTTGGCGCTGTTGCAGCACTATACACATAGGTATGTGCGTGTGTGTGTGCAGGTCCTTCTAACAAAATTTAATACTTATTGTTGTACTAGAGCTGTGCTGCATAAAGAAACGCAAACAGAATTTATGTTGTGACATTTTAAATTGCGCAATTTTTATGAAATCCTTTTCTGGGCGACTCCCGTTCGAGAGAGCGCCTCCTCGTTGTTGCCCTTTTCTGTTTGCAGCACATCCTTGTAAAGTACAGGACTACACAGCAGCGCCATCTCTTGGCCGACTCTTGACTGCAACGCAAAAATGCGACCCAATGAAATTTTTGTGTGCTGCATTTCTCGCCGAGCTTCGCGCCCCGGGCTAAAGGAGCCAGGAGCCAGGCAGCAAACGAACTGCCCAAGCCGCTGTCAGGACAACGTTTATTTATTTTTATGTTTAGAGTTGCCATCGCTGTCCAGCAACCGAAATGTCCTAGCCATCCGAGCGACGGCTTGGCAGCCAGTAGCCAGCCAGCAACCACCACCAAAAGCCCCACTATGATTTACGATGATGATGTGCTCTGGAACGCGTCTCCAACAGGAGTTGCAAGACGCTGCCCGCTGCCCGATGCCCGCTGCCCTGCACTCTGCCCCCTTATCCAGCCACCGAAAGGTCCTTTATGTGTTTCGACAAACACATTCCACAGCTGACCAGTTAAAACACAACCCTAACACCATTATGTAGGTTGGGAATCAATCAAAATATTTCAAAACTATTTAGTTTTTTGGTGTTCGGAGTGGCACTAGATATGAGTATAAATAAATACAAAATTGTATTATTCTATTTATATTAATAATTTGATATTACTTAGAGCACAATACTTTAAAAGTTACATAAGAATGCAGCATGGAACTGGTAAGCTATTTTGCATATTTATAGAAGTGTTTTGTTTTTAATTGCTAGCCAAAAATCAGCTAAGATTTGAGTACATTTTGTTCTCAAATCAAGTTGAAAACGGATTAAATTTTGAGTATTATATGATCTCTAATCAAGACTATTTGGAATCAACTTTTGAGAACATTTATATAGGTCTTATTTTGAGACGATTTAACATCAACATTTTGGTCTCATTTCAAGACGAATTAGGGTCGCCTTTTTTGTACCTTTTTGGTCTTCTTTCAAGTCGAATTAGATATCAATTCGAGTAGATATCAATCTCATTTCAAGCACAAAAAACCTTAAAATTTAAGCCGAGTTAGAATGTAGTTTTTCGGTGATGAAAAAAACGTACTTGAGTCAAGATTTTTGGTGTCAGTTTAAGTATTTTTAGGGTCACATCAAAGATTCGTATCAGTTTAAGCCGAATTAGCTTGGTGTTTTCTTTCTGTGTAAGTAATGATCTCTTATACCGATAAATTAAAGCATCTTTGGACAAAGAATTGAATTGCCAAACTATGAACAATATAATATAATAGCCACATTACATTAGAAACCTAGATACTACTAAAGTAAGATATTGAGGGGACTTGGACCTGGAAAACTTTTTCGCCTGGGTTTTAAAATATACATTATATTGAAGACAATTGGAAGACTGTTTTCCATGGGTTTTGAAGGCTCTTTAATTTCTGGTTTAATTTTGAGTAAATAATTGAAGACTTCAGAGAGGAAAGAAGTCAGAAGACGCAGATGGATATGGCTATGACAATATCAAACAGCTCGATGTACGACAAACAGATAATATTGGAACAAACTATATAAAGCATACCAAATATTCCAGCTGATGTATCCTTAAATAAAGAATAAAAACCAAATATATGCAACAATTAAATTGTGTTTTTGCTGAAAGAGAGCAACACAATTATTCTCTAAGCTCAGCTGTTTGTCTATATGAAGAATAACTATTCATTATTGGCTCGTAAATCCCTCCTTTTAATAACCTAAATAGCTTCTGCAAGGATAACACAATAAATAAAATTCAAGCTGATTGAGTTGTCCCTGACCTCAAGGCACTAATTTACTGCAGCCAACTTTAATAGGGTTAATAAAATCACATTTAGTCTGTTAAACAGTGTAGTTCAGCTTAATACTTTTACAAATTTGGGTTCCATCTACTAATTATACAAATCAAATATTAAATATGTCAACTCAAACGTAGAAAACGAAACAGGATCTAAAATGTGTCGCCGCATAGATTTTGTAGACTGCGCTCTGCCAAAGGGGAACGGGGGTATACATTTCAGCCTTTCGCGGATGCAAATGATCTGCTTGCATTTCGAGGATATGTGTGGAGCATATGCCATTGGCCAGAAATGAAGGTGGAGCCAAGCAGAGACACCGTTGGCCAATACTCATTGTTGTTGCGGGACGCCATGAGACCTAAGGTTGACTGTGTTTCCACTCCAGAACAGGCACGGGATTAGCCCCCAGCTGGAGTATATTACAATTAGAAATATTGGAGATTATAACAATAATGAATAGCTTACACATTATTATAATTATGGTTTTGATTCTTTGGTTAATTCATTTCATAGCACAAGTTTTACGGACAATCAATTTTTTTTTCATTTTTCTAATAGCACAAGTTTTGACGACATCAAATTCGGAAATGAAAAGAACTCAGCTTGTTGACAGACCAGTAGACAACCCAGACCAGACCTGTTAAAATCTGTTGGTTTTACCAACACTGCCCTGTCAAAACACATCTGCTTAACAAGAAACCACTTTACAACACTGCCAAGAAATTCAAAAGCCTATTAAAAGTGGTAACCCTTTCGAAACCTAATTCAATGCTACTCCAAGTAACTGTCAATTGGATTTTAACTCGATTTCAATTTCATAAACTATCATTGGAGATGAGTTGGAACTGAAAGGGGACAGAGACGGGGGGCATAATTGCGATTACTTTTTGCGATATTTCCATATTCGCGACGAGTTGGCAGCGCCATTTGGCAATGCAGTTAGCTGCTGTTGTTGTTGTTGTTGTTGTTGTCGTTAATAAAAATTTATGATTATTGTTTTCACATTTTTCATGTTGTCAATATTAAAAACATTATTTTTCACGCGAATTGTCGTCAATGGTTGCAGGACGTGGATGGATATCGCGATGTTGGACGCTTCGACGCATCCCAGGATCGTTTCGTCTGTTTGCCATGGAAATGTTATTGAAATCCGTTGATGGAATTTTTCGTACCCCCCGCCCCCCTCAACAAAATAACATGCACAACAACAAACAGCAGGCGAAAATTGCATGTACAATCCCATTCAATCGCCTGGGCAGGACTCATAACTCAGCTCAGGCTGAGCCGGAGCCGGAGCCGGACCCGGTGCCGGAGCTGGAGGAGTGCAGGCGCCATTTGGACGGCTGAACAGGACACAAATCCATTGGCGGCATTTCCACTGGCATTGTTGGTAGGATTCGGCACAATTGTCAGGCAATAAATCGATGTGTGTAGGGTTGTAAATTTTTGCGGATAGCCGATGAAAAAGTGCATATTATGCAATTCGACAATACGCCAAACATGTCGACCAACGTACGCACCACACACACACAGAGAGACACACTCAGCTGCAGTTCAGCACAAACGGAAACGGAAACGCACACACAAGTTCAGCCTCTTCTTCATCTTCAACGGCCGCTGCTGGACGGCCCCTGTCCCTGCCCCTTCCCACCGCACCGCACCGCTTGCAGTGCTTTGCATATCAATGAAAATGCATAAATTTTTTGCCTCGCCGCGTTGATTTTTTGCTGCACTCAGCGCGGGTGCCCCGCTTGCATTGCCCAAAACCGAAACCGTCCATCAAGAAGCATAAATCAGTTTGGCCAAAAAATAATAAAAATAAAATAGTAAACGAATACGAAAACAACAAAGTTGCAGCCCCACCTACAATCCTTACAGGATGCTTCACATTTGACAAAAAACCGTGGCCAGTCAGGTCCACTCTCCGGCACAGCTGGCAGTGCACAGGCTCAGTTACAAACATACATTGACGAGACATAATCCTCACAAAAACTGCACCATGCAAAAACATCGAAAATCCATAAAAATGCATCATCATTTCTTACCACGCCGCTGGAACTGGAACTGGAACTGGATCATCATCATTGCCAAATGGGTAACAAAGAACATGCCGCCCATTCCCCGCAAATTGTGCAAATTAGGGGTATTCAAGCTGAGACTATCATGCATTTTTACAACATTAAATGGTCAGCTAAATGTTGAAGCTAGGAGGAGAATTTTATTAAATAATATGAAATAAATTTACTTAAATGAACTACTCCTTATTAACTCGCTATCGGAAACAATATACTAGATTGATTGCATATTTCAATATTATTTTTAATACTCAAAGATTGATCAATCACAAATATTCGAGGATAGTATTATATTCAAAATATCAGTATAAATTTTTTAATTTTTTATTTTTTCTCTTAAAAATCAAATCAAGAATTTCATGTTTGCATGGAAATAAAGTTTTTTTAAATAATATTATTTTTTGATTTTTATGATTTTGAAATTTAATTTTTTTTGGTTATTATAATAAACTTATTAATGAACACAGATTTTATTTGTGTGTCAAATTATTTGAAGAATACAAAAATCGCTCATATATAGATATACATTTAAAAAAAATATAAGATCGATTTAAATTTAGCTCATTAAATACATACTTCCACACTTAATCCTGGGACAGGAATTTTATTTTATTTTTATACCGTCGAATATTAATTTGTTATTTTTTATGTAATTTCTAGAGTGCGTGAGTTATTTATTATTGTTTTGTTTTGTTATCAAATTGCGTTGCATAAAATCAGTTTTATATATTTCTTATCATATTCTTTTATGCTCTAATTATTGACTACCCCTGATGCGAGCACCTGCCTGTGGCCGAATTCAGCAACGGCATCCGCAACTGATGCCCATCAGAGCCTGCTGCGTGACTGTGCAAGGACGGGAGCTGTTGAGTGCATGCGCAGCCTGCAGGAGCAGCCCAGTTGACGCATGTCCTTGTGCGAATATACCGGGCACACGTTAATAGATTTGCACTGGTCCTGGCCAAAGAGGTGCACGCGAAAAACGTATTCCATACGCCAGTTGGTGCATATAATCACAGGACATTCGCCCACACCCACACCCATATCCACATCCCCATCCCAGCAATTGTTGGGTGGCTTTTTGTTTTACTTAACGAATGGGCGACCGTAAATTTTACTTCATTCATTCGGAGGATACGTCGAGGTATTCAGGACTCATCCTCGCTTCAGCCGCGGCGCAGTTTTTCCTGTGCGCATTTGAGTGCATTCGATGCGATATGTTGCCGCTGTCCACATGTCATCCTTGCATTTATTTATTGAATTATGACTTTGGGCCAGCGAAAGGTGGAAGAGGCTTTGCCAACAAAGAGTAATGGCTTGTAAGCGAGCCGAGCCAGTTTTCGATGCTTTAATACTGATTGATAATTGTAAGCGAACAGGATAAGTGTACTGTTCTTGTTTTTCCAAAATAAAACTCATTTCTGTTGGCCAAAAACTTCGTATAAGAACGGAACAGGTTCAACTAAATCATTTATTTAGTTAATCTTACAAGATTTTACTTAAATATAAATAAAGACATCACATATCTCATGGTTCCCTAAAGTTTTCACTTTTAGCTAGCATTATTTAAATAAAATCAATAAATTTTATGTGTTTAAAAAAATTTATGAAAATAGTTAAAAATTGAACATAAAAAGAATCAAAACAAAACCATTTTCAAGCTTATTTTTTTAGATTTTAAAAAATTTAATTAAATATAATCGTACACAGTCAATAACTTTCTTTTGAGAAAAAAGGTCGTTGTTTTCAACAAAAGTCAAAACTAAAACATTTGCAACAGTATTTGAACTTTGAAGACTTTATTTAAATAAATATAATTTTTTTTTAATTTAGAAATAACATTTTATTTTAATCCTGAAATACACAAGGTCAACAATTTTTTCTGAGTAAAGTTCAAACTTTTCTTGAAGCTTGAAAAGAGGTAATGGCATTATTATTAGTATCGATATTATATTGCAAATTTTACATACGACACTATCAAGCTGCATGGAAAATAAGACAATGCTAATTGAATTTCTTTGAAATAAATACAAAACTTAATATTTTTAAGCTTAAATAGCTTTTGTAAAAATAGTTCAAGTTTAATTTAAGTTGTTCTTAAAATAATAGAAAGATGAAATGGAAAATAGTAAAAAAACAAGAAAGGACAGCTATCTTCGGAGTGCCGAAGCTGTTTGTTTTGACCAAATTTTGTCAGATTACATTTTTCA